>JAODKC010000036.1:132025-145007 GCA_026777985.1 Mormyrops attenuatus
TCCTTCGCCCCCTCCCCGCCCCCCCCCCCCCCCCCCCCCCCCCCCCCCCCCCCCCCCCGCGCGGCGGGGCCCCCCCCCCCCGCGCAATGACGTCAGTGTCGATGAGTAAACAATACATTTGTCAAGATCCGGCCTAATTAAAGCAGACAGATCTCTGGTGAAGACTGTACCAACTTTGGAGCTGACTGTCACTAACAATTAAGGGTCCATCTGCACTCTGAAAGTCACATGATTAGACCATCAGAAGCAAGCCAAATAAACTGGATAAAGTCCAGTCACCATTAACAGGCTAAATTAAAAAGAAAAAAAGAAAGAAAAAAAAAAAAAGACAGTAGACATTGTGTCCTGTGACTGTCATAGGGAATGCAGAGGAGGAGCGGTTTGCGGAGGCCGTCACACATAGTGTCCTTTTAAATATCCCACGCACGGTAGAGACAGGAGAAGGTACAGCAAGGTGGGTGGCAGAGGGGGTTTCAGAGGGCCAGAATGCAGATGGCTGGACTGTGGTAGGGCTCTTTATGTAGACCTGCCAACTGCTCGATCTGAATAAAATGCACCCTGAATAAGTTCTCAGTGGTACCATGATTTAAAGGTAATGGTGTGTACATGTACAGGAATGGAACAGATCATTGAAGTTCAGTACTTCAACGGCTGTACTGGATAAATGGATGAATGTACGGGAATGAATCAAAACTCATTTCACGATACGTCACACTTTTTATAGATGCGTATATGACATGCAACAACCAACACGTCTACTCAAGCGACATCCAACCTTGCTGAAAACTACACTGTCATACCATCTGGGGAGAAACACACATTTTTTTGTGTAAAATGCTACAGATTAATTAGTCTGACAAATCAATTAATCATATTTAATTTTAATACCTAATACATTTTAAATTGATCTACCATGAGAGAATGCTGCTGGACATCTTTTTTTTCCTCTACACTAAGCATTCAAAATCTCCATCTGACACATGTCAAAATAACCTGTTAATTTCCAAAAGGATGGGATTTGGGGAAAGGGATGGTGGTTTGTTTAAAGGAAAAGGGAATCATCTGTATCACAGTACAGGAATTATACAGATGTAAGAGCAAAGAAATCAAATGATGAAGGGAGTCCCTACAAATATAAGCCATTAGAAAGCGAAGCGGGCCTGACAGGCGACGGGGAATGTAAACGTTTTATTTCCTGGGGTGTTTTGCTTACTTTCATCTTCTCAGTCTACATCTTTACTTTTATTCCCGGTACCTGATGCATTCTCACTAACGAGCTATAAACTCCACCATCACTCATTTCCAGAGGAAATGCAGGCAGTAACAAAGTTAGATCAGACCATCTAACAGTGAGATTTATGTACATACTGGCTTCTAAACCGAAATGAAACTAAAGGGAAGCTTTGTTTTGGGGGCAGGGTGTGGCTAAGTGGGTTAGGACACTGTGCCTATGATCAGAAGGTCACCAGCTCGATCCCAGGGTCAGCAGAGTGAAGTCACCTTTGGGTCCCTAAGCAGGACCAAAAACTTCCGTTCGGAGGGGACTGGCTGACCCTACTCTCTCAAAAAAAAAAAAAATTAATAAAAAAAAAAAACAAACATCTCTTTGGCTACAGACAACTGGTAAGTAAAAAAAAAAGTAAATGTTTTTAGTTATGAAATAATTTAGATTGGAATAGAATCCTTGCAACCCATCATCAGGGGCAGCGTGTGGCTCAGTGGGCTAAGCCTGTGTGCCTGTAATCACAAGGTTGCTGGTTCAAACCCAGCCTCAGCATGTCTGCGGGTGTTTGAGCAAGGGCCTTAACCCCCAGCTTCCTGGGTGCCCCAACAGGCAGCTGCCCTTTACAGATAGTATACTTTTGTAAGTTGAGGAAGGCATAAAGATAATTTCCCCACAGGGACTAATAAAGAACCGATTATTATCAGTTAACGACAGTTAATCCTGGAAGAGTGAACTGATGGGCATTCTGACAGCATAGGGCAGCAGTGCCCAGCAGTTTTGGGGGAGGAGGCTGAGCACACTAAGAAACATGTACGCTCAGAAACATGCTAACGTCCCACAACAGCAGATATGCTCCTCTCGTTACACGATGTGTCGCTCTGCATTGGTTTCCAGACCACTGAACTTGACGTTCACCCCTTTCCCCATAATATTACCCACCTGTGTTCCTCTTTATGTTTATGTCAACTGTTTCCAACCATCCCAGCTGTGAGCCTTAAGATTCAGGAAAAAACAAAGGACAGGAACAGCCAGGCACCTTGATGGTTATATTATCAGAGTCAGCAGGATATTTGATATTACAGTACTTTGAACGGCCCATCATCACATAGATTACCCCCTAGTGGATTCAATAGCCCAAAGAGGCACTAGTCTGAATTGCATATGTGATCACAATTAAGCTTTAAGTGAAAAATCTGATGAGACCTCTGTATGTCAAGGTGAATTATATTACAGGAATATTTATAGAGTAGCAGCCAATCAGAGCCCATCGCCATGGCTGCCATTTGCAATAATCCTGCTAGTGTTGCCCTGATTTCATAACGAGTGTCCTGCTCTAACAGCATCCATATCCTTCTCGAAACAATCAAACTGAGCTGACAGCTGGTTTCACAGAGAATGATGGAAAAAGGCAGAAAAGGTCATAAAAGGACTCAAGAAACAAGGTGAGTTTGAACTTCCATGTCTTTTGTTTTGGTTAAGGGGGGGGCACACCACCAGAACACGAGTAACTTAAACCAATTCGATGATTACTGTCATTTACTTGGCATGTTACATTAAATGCAGGATTTGTACTGCTGGGAAAATACAAGAATAACTAGGGGCATTAAAGTTGCATTTCAGCACACACCCTAAAAAGCTCATTATTTTATAGCATAACTGAGTAGGAAATACAGCACTAAGTCCACAGGGAAAGACCCTGTCACTGTGCTTTTGTGCAGAGTAAGAGCTTTCATAATATTGCTCAGGTTTTAATCCAGCGTCAGTCCTGCTCGCCGTGCTCCGCCATGCACTACCGTTTCTTCTACTCCTGGCAAACACACTTTTGCTGCGCGGCAGTTTTTTGTGGTTATTTTCACTGGGAAAGCCAGGGTCCTGGATCACATCCAAGGGCTTCTTGCTAGCCTTGGAATACTCATTAGATTAATGGCTCTAAGTGTGTTCATTCACTCCGGATGTGTCGCTAATGCTAAATTAAGTCATCCAGCAGGACGGTCTCACTAAGGCACAGTTGGGTTTCTGTTCCTGGGACCTGAATCTGCAACTGGAAGGTCCCAGGACTGGCTCCTAAGCCTCTGGGCCACATGCCGACGCTTGCAGGAGCAAGCCGCAGGTAGATCTCAGTCTGCTCACGATCGCTCATTAGAGGCTGGAGCGACTTGTTGCAGCGTGGAGGAACTGAACAGGTTAGGGACATACTAGAAGGTCGAGTGATGAAATCACAGGAGGGGCCTTTGCAACAGCCAATCAGTGGTGAGTGGGCGTTACTGGAAGCTTGGAAGCCACATACAGCAGGGGTGGGCTTCCTGACAGGGTGACATCAACTTCAAGTTTCCATCTCCTTAGGTTCCCATCATGGGGCATGTAGCATTCTGGGAATCAGCCTCAGGCAACTGGGGCAGGGGTACTGATTAACTGTTCTTGCACCTTATTCCTTCTGGTGGGTCTAGACGGTTGAGTTTTGTTTTTTACTCACCCAAAGCAGCCATGAAGAAGTAATGTAATCCCAAAGCCTCATTCCATGTCTCTCGATTGCCAGCGAGCCAATGCTTTTCCTGAAACCTGCTGGGTTTTAATTTCAGCGTTAGCTGAAAGCAGATCCTCCTCTTCGTTTTGTTATCAGTCTCTTCCCAGCACCATTTTTCCCCAAATGAGGTTCCCAATCCAGATGATGAGAACGCCGCGGTCTGTCATCGCACGTCCACAAGACTCCTGCTCTGTTGGCCTTACTTACACTGTTTAAGGAATAATGGATAATCCCAAATAGACCCAGACACCAGACTTAAAAGGATCAATAAATGGCAGAGCTGCTGCAGTTCATAACCACAAATCACGCCGAGCAGTTTGACCATGCATGGAGTGATGTGTTTCTGCCCTAAGCCAAGTTCATCTTTGACATTGTTATTGCAGCCTTCCAACCCCACCCTGCTTCACCAACAAGGCCCCAAGTGAGCATCCTGACACAGCAGCAGAGGCATGAGGCTCAGTATGCATGTGCTTCCCCATGCAGTCTCCACGCTCTCCCAGTATGATTCCCATTTTATTCCCTCATTCTCCCCATGTGGTTCCCCATGCAGTCTCTGCTCTCCCTGTGTGATTCCCTCGTTCTCCCCGTGTGGTTCTCCATGCATTCTCCACGCTCTTCCAGCATGATTCCCATGTGATTCCCTCGTTCTCCCCATGTGGTTCCCCATGCAGTCTCTGCTCTCCCTGTGTGATTCCCTCGTTCTCCCCTTGTGGTTCCCCATGCAGTCTCCATGCTGTCCCAGTATGATTTCCCATGTGATTCCCTCGTACTCCCCGTGTGGTTCCCCATGCAGTCTCTGCTCTCCCTGTGTGATTCCTGTGCTCACCCCATGTGATTTTCATGTGATTCCCCCGTTCTCCCCATGTGGTTCCCTGTGTGGTTCCCCATGCAGTCTCTGCTCTCCCTGTGTGATTCCCATGTGATTCCCTCATTCTTTTCGTGTGATTCCTGCACTCTCCCCATGTGGATTCTCTCACCCGTATTTCCACAGGCTCCCTCTGACTTTCCCGTCTCCACTCACGTCACAAAGACTATTTTGCTAAACCAGAGAGATGCCTGGACTCAACTGAAAGCACAAACCAAACAGAAAGCATGGACAGAACTGGCAGAAATGACAGAAATATTCAGTCAATCCAAACTGCGGTTACTGCATAGTGCATTTTTACAAGCGAGCTGTCAGAAAGCCTTTTACGGTGATGTATTCCAGCTGGAATAAAAAACACACACACAAAACACCATGACAGTTATTCCCTGACCAAGACTGAGGAGGAAATGATGGAAATGATGTCAGTAAAACAGCAAGTGACAAATGTCAGTGCAAACAATATGCAAAAATAGCTCTCAGCATGAAGCAGCACTCCCTGAATGCTTTATTAAAAATCAGTATTATTGGCATAATATCCCAGTTACATAAAGTGACCGTAAGTCAGTTCACACACCAATCTGTTTACACTGGTAACATGCGAATGGTTGTCTAACAGGGAGCATCTTGTTTGGGCTTGATGAAGTCGTCTAATGCACCAATCACTCCATATGTTTTTTACTCTGCTACTGTACATAACCACAAACATCATTTAGATAGCAGATGATTAAAACTTTGTGACTCATTTAAAATTAGATTTTTTAATCCATTCCTCCTTTTGCCAATGAGATTTATATGCGTTTCTATAATGTTTTGGAGCATCATTTTATATATTATAATACGTTACAAAACTCTTTCTGTACTGGGTGTTTTTCAGTGGCCGTGATTATGCAGATCCAGCCCCACATTCCTATGTAAAAACCTCCAGCAAACTCCTCCCTTTGACTTTCTAATGTATTTCATGCACAACAGCAGATTATGCAATTATCATATCAATCGGCCTCCTTGGTGGACTGTGGTGTACAGTCTCAGAGCCTGTGAATGCCATGCTCTCACCAGTGAGATAACGTCAGGCTGCACAGCTCGCAAGCACTTTATCTCTGTGACAGCAGCCTGCCAGGTCTCTCACATGTCCTTTGTCGTACCTTTCCAAATGCTTTTAAATTTAGAATTGACATCAAACTCAGGCTTCTCACATTGACACTACTGGGAAATTAGCAAAGCCTGCTGGTCTATCCACTCATTTTATTTACCTTTCCTCAATATTAACTTTTCTCGGAGAGGATAAAGATGACCCTTATTAAATGTTCATGTTTAACAACGTAAAGCTCCAGGGTATGTTTTACTATGGCACTGGCCGTTAAATTAATAAATGTGTAATACGATGAGGAAATCAAATCAGGCCTCATATCAGGAGGTTAAATAAATGTTGGCTGTGGTTACTGCATGCCCTGTGGGATGAGAGTTTGAATGCAGACCCAGCTCTGCATTCACAAGCTGTGCAGTCATGGTTACTGCATGCCCTGAGGGATGCAGGTTTGAACACAGGTCCAGCTCTGCATTCACAAGCTGCGCAGTCGTGGTTACTGCATGCCCTGATGGATGCGGATTTGAGCACAGGCCCAGCTCTGCATTCACAAGCTGTGCAGTCATGGTTACTGCATGCTCTGACAGATGCAGATTTGAGCACAGGCCCAGCTCTGCATTCACAAGCTGTGCAGTCGTGGTTACTGCATGCTCTGAGGGATGCAGGTTTGAACACAGGCCCAGCTCTGCATTCACAACCTGCGCAGTTGTGGTTACTGCATGCCCTGACGGATGCAAGTTTATATGCATACCCAACTCTGCGTTCACAAGCTGTACAGTCACAGTTACTGCATGCCCTAAGGGATCCAAGTTTGAACGTGGACCCAGTGTTTCCATTTTCATGGGAGCTCTCCTCCTATAATGCACAGCTGTAGTACAATGGGCTGATCAGTCTTGACCATTACAGAATGTAACATGAATGCGTAACATGAACATGTCATAAGGCTTGCGATGTAAGCAAGGGATCAATAATGGCTGCTTAATGCGTAATATATACACATCCGTATTATATATGTAAGCTTTTAAATACATGAAACTTTCTTGCCTGCTTTACTAGAATTGTAAAACTAGCTATTAAAAGAAAATAAAAACTCAACATTACATCAATCAACTAGGTAAGCAAATCAGCTCAATAGGTCAGTGAATATTCATTCAGTTATTAATTCATTCATCCCATAAAGTGCATTCAGGTCAGATAGAGCACAAGCAGAGTGAGTGCAAAGCAAACTAAACCAACTGCCCATCAACAGTCATTAGGGAGCTTCAGTGACCTCACTACTTTTCAGGAACTACCCTGGCTTAGTGAATTTCCTTCAAAATAGAAGTCAATCATACAACAGATCAGCAATACAAACCGAGTGTTTAATTACTGCACGCTTTCAGTTTTCTACAACAGATGGGGAGGGCATGTCCTTTTAAATCCTGCTATTAAAAATTAAGTCAAATATGTTATTACTAACACCGGAGAGACACTAACATAGACACACAGACAGACAATGGCAGAAGTAGTGAGACACTGATAGAGACAGAGACACCATCAGAGACAGAGAGACACTAATGGAGAAAGAAGGATGAGATACAGTGACGGAGGCAAAGTGAGAGACAGAGTCACTGTCAGACAGACTGACAGAAAGAGACACTGACAAAAAACTGACAGAGACAGACAGACATTGACAGAGACAGTAACAGAGATAGACAGAGAGGCACTGACAGAGACAGAGGCCGTATAGTGTGAGTAAACTAACCAATAAAGCGTTGTACCTTATGTGTATTGCTTTCATGTCTAATATGTTATTAGGGCTAAAATAGGATTTAAGAAAAAAATGCAGCACTGGCCTGGCATCCTGTCCTGGGCCTGTCTGGCCATGTGTCTGCTGCTTCCTGGGACAGATCCTGCTGCCCACCTCACGACCATGTGCTGGATGTGGGTACATATGGATGGATGGATGGATGGATGCAGACTCTGAATAAGGCCTGACAGCTGCAGTTTGGAGAGCCACCTGGGCAGATGTGGCCCACTTATCCGCAGAGCTACAGTACGCAGCCTGTCAGCCCTTTAATGCGTGCTTCAGAGCGCAGCCTGACTACCTCCCTCCCGATATACAACACAATGGGTGTCATTTAGCACCCCTGTCTGGATCACACAGCGCACATCCACAAGATCAGCTGTCATTTACCCAGCCCAGGGGGAAACAAATCCAGGGGGGCATCTCACTCAGCGCCTCTCGAAGCCTGGACCCTCCCAATCAAATAGGTGCGCAGTTTTTGTATCGCCACAGCTTTCGGAGGCTTCGCTCAGTCCCTTTCAGGCCGCTTTTACACATTATTCCTATCCGCATGTTTTGATGTGCTGTGGTGATAAAGGCATCGCTGTCCCTTTAAAGCAGAGATCCATTCTGCCCACTAAGGCTCCCTTTATCCTCGAAACGGAGCATAAAACTCACTGCATTACATCGTCTCGCTTACATGTCTGTTAACTACAATGGGCTTCGGAGGCACTGATTTCCGTTCCTCTGGCTTGAGATAAGACACTGTCCCACTGACAGGAAACAAGCTGGATAAGCAGCAGCACTGCTTGGGATCTGCAGTCTCGTGTTTGGCCTTTAGCCATGCAGGGCCGTTAAATCGTTTGCTATGTAAGCTACAGCCAGTAGAGGGCAGAGTAGTTAAAGGGGTTAGTGGGGTTCATTCATCCTCACATATAATTACACAGAAACAGCTCTCCAGCAGGGAGAGCTACCTTTATGAAGGATCCTTGCCCAGCTGTGTGTGTGTTGCTGTGTGTGCGCGCGTGTCTGTGTGTGTGCGTGTTTGTGTGTGTCTGGTGTCTGTATTTCTCTGTGTGTGTGTGTGTGTGTGCGAACATGCACACATTTGGTTCATCCCCCTTCATAATGCAGTATAACCTAATCACACTTGGCCGCATCATTCAGCCTGCCATCCTGCCATCTCTCTGTCTGGAGCCCCACGTCCACCTTCACGCCTCCAGACAGCCCACATTACGCGTAGAGATTTCAGGGGAGCGGTGCAGTGGTTAGCACTGCTGCGTCACACCTCTGGGACAGCCCTGCATGTGTGTTTGCCTCATGGGGTGTCCCCTGGATGTTCCTCCCCACAAAAAAACATGAGAGAACGCCACGAGACGCTGACCGTGCTCAGGCGAGCCCTATCTAACCCTAACCCTACCTCAAGAGAGGGGTAGTTTACGTTTATAAACACAGCATTTATTACACACAGGCCACACACACACACGTTTACGTTCCCACTGATGGCAGACATTAATGTCAGGACATCGATTTCACATTCATAAATATTTCATCCTGGTTTTAAAATGTACTCGCGGGCATCTTCCTGGGCACACCATCGGCATTCGCCGAATGCCCCGGGCACTTTCAAGTGTATGGGGCTAAATCACACCTCAGCAGTATTACCGTTTCTTGGGGGCGGGACATCATTTAGGTTAAACTTATTGCAGTGAAAGACATGAGCTGTGTGATCACTTTGTGGGCGGATTTTGGGGCGCCTTGGTGGCTGTTTGGCTCTGGCAGTCGCAGAGATTTGCAGTCAGAGGGAAGACAACGGCCAACCCCGAAGGCAGACAGCGGGCAGCCCAGGCGTGCAGCGCAGATCCGGCCCACCTCGTAATTCCGTCTGTTCGGGCCCCACGGCTGAACCGCAGCTCAATTATTCAGGGCAGAGGACACCGGGTGAGTACCGACGAGCCAATAAGCACACTCAATAAATTAAAAATAACAGCAGAGGGTGACGGCGCAACACGCTGCACGTCTGTCGACCTGCCTGGCCGCTGCACCAAAGCAGCCGGTCGCAACCCATGCCGCAGTTACTGGCACGGCTTGCCACTGCAGCCAGGCATGACGGAGCCATTTACCGCATCGGGAGCCGAGCGGGCCCCTTAAATTTCAAAACGGCCATGAAGGAATGCATAAATATAAATGCGGAATCCGTGCGTCCCGGTGATGGGAGGCGACGCTTGCTTGGTGAATATTAACAGCCCGAGGTGAAGCCACGGGAGTACAGGAAATGAGACGGTATTCAGAAGATAGCAGGGAAGGAAGTCATGCGTCACAAGACAAGGGGTAGTGGCGGAAGGGCGCGGCACTCAGGAGAAGTACACAGCGACACTGGGGGGGTAAGCAACGAGGCCTCAGACCTGCTCATATTAAAGTCGATAAGTCAATTCGGAGGCTATCGCTAAGGGCATCACCCATCCGGCGACAAGCCCAGACAGGACAAACAAAGCAGACCATCCGCAACCATAAGAGTGCAACCCATCGAGCCACAGGAGTGCCACCAAGGAGAGGAAGTGAGGGCGTTTCCAAGGGCCCCAGACTGACACGCGTGCTAAAAAATTTGGAACATACCTGGATTACTCTAGGTTGGGGCCCAATATGATGCTTTCATGAGGCCCAGAATCACCGGCAGCGCCCTTGCTGAGCCACCATGAGAGGAGGAGCAGCTAAGGTCAAAATGACCGAGATATCATGCCGTCGTACTCAGACCCAGAGTACCAGGCAGCTATCAGGTGAGATTCTATTCAGTTCACGCTCATAAAGAACTCACTAAATTTATTAATACTCATGCATTGTTACATAACATCTAAAATAAAACAGCATACGACTCAAACAAATTGATTAATTACATAAGCACCAGGGAGATTAGTCTTCATTTACCAAATGGAATAAGTGTGTTTTTCATCGAGACAAACAAAATACTCTCCTTAGCGTTTGGGCTGAAGAGAACGAAGTTGAACATTAAGTGCAAATTCAACTAGTCAGTATGAAAATGAAATAAAGAGAAGCAACCAAGCATATAAACGCTGCTTTAAACAACATATACTAAAAAACAAGCAGTAACTAATAACTGACATGAGTGTCTTATTGATAGCCCTACAGCAGACCTGTTTGCGAATATGTGGCAGCCATTTGCTTACTCTGCTTAAAAAATAAGTTTTAAAAATCGTTCCTCCAAATGACTGAGCGTCTTTTAGCAACTCGAAACATCAGCAAATTGCTCTTCCCTTGAAGGGGTGATATTTCATATTTCTGAGTAAAGTCATATGGGAACTACTGACTGGTAAGGAGAAGTTTAAAGTGTTTTTATTAAGGGTCCAAAGCACGAAGTGCAATGGACCCTTATTGTTTTTATTATTATAATAATTATTATTGCTACAATGTTTACCATTTATTTGGGGCTAAATTTCAGTGTCCCTCAAAACCAGTGAGGCTTGAAACATAACAATCCCTCTTCATGAAGGTAGCCATGACAGTTGGGGTACTAAAAGCCACAACCTGACCTGCAAGCAGCACAGTGACATGAGCAAAGAGCATGCGGAAGCCCTAGAAATGCATAACCGATGACTGCGCTTGTCATTAAAATAACAGTGGCCCATCTCAGATCTGTGCGGGATGATGCTGGGATTATACTAGTTGTGTACCACTATTGGGGTGACCAGTCTACAGGTGCCCCTCCTATTAAGTAAATCGGCAAAGATCAGGAACCATCGTATGAAATGAAAAAAGAATCCCTCCACTACTCTGATGACCAGAGGTCATGTGATGTGTCACATGACATGCACTGTCACCATACTGGCTCTAAGACACTTGTGGATGTCTGCATTAAAAGACACAATTTGGAATGAGATTTTATTTTTGTTCTTGATGTGACAGCTCTGTAAATAAAGGGGATTCTACCTTTAGTGATGGCATTGCACTTTTCCCTTTGAGAAGGAACCACACAAGCAGCCCTGGAAAAATGAAAAGCTGAAGCACGACTCGACACGACAGGACCATCAGGCTGGCTGATTAGAGGAGCTGTGCTCTGAAATCATACGTCAGTCACTGACACTTCCTCTGACTCCATGCCAAGATGGCGCCCATCCATCTTTGCAGTGCCATGCCCATGTAGCGATTCCATCAACAAGCCCAGGAACACTGTCCACATCAGGATTTATATCTATTTCACGCCGCCCATTCAGGGAAGTGCTGTGAGTCCAGATTCTGGCCCAGGGACATGGGGCAAGGCAGGGCCACTCTCAGCAGGACCGCAGCGCTCTGCGGGACACCATTTTTCCCAACTGCACATTTTTGGACTGTGGATGGAGGAACGCAGACTACAGAGAAGAAGCCAACAGACACATAAACTGTACATCTACAGTACATTTAGTGTGGGATTTGAACCCCCAGTCCTGGAGGTATGAGGTGACAGTGGTACCCACTGAATCACCACACTGCCCCCTACAGGCCAAGACAAATATTGCAATATGAGAATTCACAGAATTTCTGTCATTTGGGTAAATGAGTCCTGCTTGTTGCCCAGCACAACAGGCCTCAAAGCACGTTTCCTACATACAGCATGTACCAGCGCTTGGGGCAATTTTTAATATCCGTTCCTGATAAAAGCAGCCTCCTGCCTCACAAGCAGATCCGAGGTACTGTGTTTCTCAGGGAAACAGCTGAACAATTCAGCCAGGATTCGCCTCCCATAGCCACCTCACGATGACGGCATCACATGTGAATGCCAGCAGATCCCAGCCATTCACCAGCCAGGAAAGACCTGGAGCCCCCCAGCCATGCTGCCTATCGCAGCCCCCCAGCTGTGAGTCAGTGGAGGTAATCTGTCACTGCTATTTCAGCTGCTCTTTATAAGAGCTTTCACTTTAATTAAGTTAGCATTACTTATTCGGTCTCTCCTAACTGGCCAGTGTGATTGCTATTATGCAGAAATTATACAGCACACATATACTGTACTGTGTGTGTGTGTATGTATGTGTGCATGTATGTGTGCATGCGGACACGGTTGGTGTGTAAGCAGACCATGTGTATGGCAGAGATTTCCCATTCTGCTTATTTCAATCAAAATACTGAACTGACTCCAGAAAAACACAATTTTATTGGCCTTTACGAGGCCGTGTGCCCCAATACCATTTCAGCCGTGTCATCAGAAAGCATCAGGCACGTGGAGCAGCTGTCGGCATTCAATTCCAAATATGGCATTTGGATTTTTAAGGTCTGGGACACCGAGTTTGTTTTAGACAAATAAAATAAGGCTCTCTTCTTTGCTGCTAATCACATTTAAAAGGCATTAGCAGAGATAAGTGCCTTGGGTGACTCATCCCCCAAGGAGGCACCGCAGCCACTCTGGTGGCGCTTTGGTGCCCTTAGTACAGGTCGCCTAAGCCTGGCCTTCCTTAGAACGGGGGGGGGGGGGGGGGGGGGGGGGGGGGGGGGGGGGGGGGGGGGGGGGGGGGGGGGGGGGGGGGGGGGGG
>JAODKC010000036.1:145107-165334 GCA_026777985.1 Mormyrops attenuatus
ACCCTGCAGGTCAAGTGGTCTGACCTCTTTCACAAACTCTCTGAATGGCCATGGCGATGACAGGAGCAGAGCCCACACTGCTGACAGCAAGCCTTGAACAAGGAGGAAAAAGACACTCCAACAATGGGGTTAGCTTCCCAGCTGAACGCTTCCGGGATCTTCTGCTTGGATGATCCCAATGAATTGCAATCTTTAGATACTAGGCTTTTTTTAAAAAAAAAAAAAAAGTTACACATTTCCCTTTGAATTGCTGGAAGAGTAAAGATATGCATTTGAACCAAAGGCCAAATCCATTCATCTTTTCTGCGCGTCTTTAGCCTAGAAAACAGTGTCCCCTGAGAATGGTGCAGTTTCATTAAACATAATAAGACCCTTTCAATGAGGTCTCAGGATTAAATGTAATTTCCTTCAAACAGGCAGCTCGATTCATGCTTATGTCAATCTCTTATTAACAAAACGGCGTTTGTAGAGCAGAAACAAGGGGAAGTTAATATTGTCGATGTTTCCCCACGGGACAGCCATCAGCTGGCAAGAAAAACTGAAAATATTCTGTTAAAAAATGAATGAGAATTTCCTGGGCTCATCAATCTGTTACATTGTTCTGGGGTTCCCATGAAAATGAAAGAATTCAGAAGGAGGAGAACCGGATTGGTATTGTGAGGTTTATCGTCACAGAGGGAACGAATCTGGATCGATGGCACACATCTCCAAGCATTAAAAACACATTTACCTTTACAAATGGATGTTCTTTGAGTCATAAATGCAGCACACTTATTTGGATCAGTGAAGTATGTCATCTGTGGGCTAGTGTGGAGACGAAAGAAAACTCTATGGATATCATCACAAGTAACAGGGACAAGAACGTCCAGACACACTAATCATAGGGCAGCATGTGGTCCTGGAGGACCTGCAGACCCAGACGCACATACACACTTACAGTGGGAGCAGAATAATGTCTGAGGTTCCTATGTTGTCCCTCTCCTGGTCCCTCATTCTTATTTAAATGATACCTATCCAGGACATAAATAGAAGAATGCATTCGCTGTCTTCCTTATGGACTATTCTTAGTAAATTACAGAGGCTTACCAACTGAAGCTCTTAGGCTAATTGGTGTGTGTGTGTGTGGGGGGGGGTTTCTTCAGTGACAAGCTTTGTTATTTATATATACAGCATATTGTGAATAAACCAGCAGTACATCTGACAACTTGCACATCATTGCCACAAGAAACACCAACCCTCAAAAATCAAGGTACAGTACACATACATTAACATATGTGGCAAATAACGAACGAGTATTTGTTTTAGGGAACACCTCTCCTTCTGCGCAAAGGGCATTTCCAAAGAGCATTGCTTACATTTTATATATGTTCTATGCTTTAGCTTTCCGTCTAGCATAAAGTGATAATTCCTTCGTCAGCTATGGAACCTTCCAAAGTGATTTTAATGAGCTGGCATTAAACAAGACAGATGTATGCACTGTACCTAGTCGGCCAGAAGATTTACAGTGTGTGATTTTTTTTTCTTTTAATTTGTTAAAGTACCTTGGGATGTAAGCCATTTTCAATTGGTAAACTCTGCCAAGCCACCCCCCCTCCACACCACACAGATCCAGGGATAGTTATACAGACTAAAAAAATATAGCAGATAATGAAGCATCCCAGAGGCAGAAGCATATCCACACATACATTCCTATAAAGAAACATTCATCTACAGTTAGATGAGGATTCTGTGCTTGCAATGCAGGATTAATTCAGAGTATTCCCCATGCCATCATCGGCAGCTTCCTCCTTCCTGGGGAGATCCTGACAGCCATGGAGGCCCTGTATCCAGGAGACACACAGCAACCACTCAAGACTGAGTGCTGGCAGCCGCAAGAAAAACCGTCTGAAACATTCCCACGCATTTAGACCCGTGGACATGCACGACCGCAGCAGGTTGGGCCGGCAGCTTTAGGAGAATAACAGATTTTGGCTGGAGCGTGCACGCACTACACAGCTCCCAAACGACGGCGCTCTCATAGGGCTTGCACTGGTATCATTAGACCCAAATCACCAACACCACTTCAAGTGTTATTGATTCCTATTAGATTGTAATCACAGTTTTTCCTAAACAAAGGTAAATCCCAACAAAGACGTCCATGTAGAGAACCTCATACGATACAAATTTTAAGCTAATTAGTCAGAGAACACAGAACAGAGAAACAGCCGCTTTTCCTCCTTTTGGATGTTTAGGTTAGCAAAATAATGGCAGTCCTGTTTGCCAATATTAAGAAGGCAGCATCCTTTTATGCAAACTGTACATAATGCCCGGTGGATACATTAAATGTGCATACTCATAAGCTTAAGTTAAAACAGAATCATTTTAAAATAATACCTTTATCCACACATGTCGTAAATGTCATGCCTGACATTCATAGTTCATTTCAAATCAGTATTGAACAATATCATAATTCTGATGAGATATAAAACAGAAAAACAATGCTGATATCAAAATTTACATGCATAATCACCATTTCAGATATTCATATTTTATACTGTAATTTCAAAAAGTAACAAAATTACAAACTACATGTCAAAATACTTATCTAACAATGTTAACTGATATACTTTATCAAAAGTACAGTAGGCGTATGTAAACTTTAGTATGACGCTGGATCGTTTACACATTTAATTCTTGTTTTACAACTAGGCTATAATCATATCTTGACTTTGTTATGTATCATCTTTTAACCTTGAAAGTTTGGCAAACAGCTCATTAAACAATCAGCTCGATGTAATACTAATACAGCGGCTGTTAACCATGCAAAAGGTTGCATATACTTAATGTTCAATAACCATAAAATAATAAAACTGTATTTCGTGTACATCTAATCATAAAGACTTTGGAACTGATGGAAACGTCCAGAGCACAGCAAGTACGTGATTTCTCACTTGATTCGCTGATTAGAAAAATAAGCACTGACGTTCCACTGAAAGGCAGCCATCTTCACCACACCACAGAAATGCCGGGACCTTTTAACCCTAGAAACAGCAACCTTTACTCGGAACATACATTTTAAAGCCTAATGTTTATGAGTGCTCCGGCATGGTTGAGAATTAAAAAAAAAATTAAATGAACGGCAACTAAATGGAAAGACACGAGTCACGATAGAAAGTGAAGCCTTTACAGTAAACGTACATTGATTAAACGCATCTACTACGCCGCGTTAGGCAGCCAGAGGTACAGACCCCGCAGCCACGTACAGGGGTTCCTCCGCAATAAACATCTTCAGAGGCTCGCCACACGCTTGTTTCCCTCATAAGTGACAAAAGTACCACAATTTTATTTGATCTACTATTTTAAAACACCATAGTGTCAAACAATGCCGCAAAAATGCTACATTAAGTTTGAATCATTAAATGGAGTAGAACCAACGATATTTCAGTAATTCGTTGGTCCACCGCGTCTATACGTTTGGTTCGTCTAAATCATCTGTTGGGAATGGTCAAGTCCTCATATGACCAGATAAACACATTTATGATAAATAGTGAGTTATGCCATTTAGGTAGAAGACCTTTTCTTAACTGAACTTACTGGGTTTTATCCAGTTTTACTGAATGAGTCCTTTAGCCAATATTAATCACATCATATTGTACTGTTTCACTAAGTTGGCTCAAATTTCAATAGAAATGAAGCGAGGGGAAAAAAACATTCAAAACTACTGATGTCTAATATAATAATCGTTGCATGGGGATTCCCTGCAATCGGGATTCGACTAATTTCCTGACGGAAATTGCTTTCTGGACTGATGGGTTTCTAAATCGTTTTACATAAACCTCAAAGAAAGCGCAAATCAATAAACTCACCTCAATCATAATGGCATCTTAAACAAAATGTATTTGAAAGGCAACACCAAGGCAGCATGTGCGGATTACAAAGCCATACTGCTAAATAAATGCTCATTAAATCTTAAAACAACAGCTATATTTACAAACAGCCACGTATTTCTGGATAAATGGCTAAAATGCGATGCCTAACTACACTCAGTTCCATCTGCGTTATTTTAGGCTACAATCACGCACGTCTCCTAATAAATTTAGTCGGGGGGAGGATGGGGCATCAAAATGTTTTAAGAAGGATTGTGCGAACAGGAAAATATCGGTCTGGCTGATCCAGAAGAGCGGAAGAACAGCTTCCTTCTTACCAGTGCAGGAATATAGGTCAATAAAACAAATTAGAAAATCTTGCAAACAAGATGAAGCGCCGTCGTGCATTTCGATAGTTTGTTTTAAACGAGAATTTGAAAATGCTTTATAACACAAAAACCCGTAATGTTTTTCTGATGTTGTTTTCCGCAAAGAGGAGCAGAGTTTTAAGAAAACGCGCTCAATTAGAGAAGTTCATCACCTGTAACTTCATAATTCATTAACATTTCAAAGACACAGTGGAAACGCAAACCGCGGGGACCTCACACCTAGGCTTTTTATTCCTTACCTGTGTTTTCAGGGGTTCGCCTTGCTCAATGATGCTGATGAAAGGGATTTCCAAAAAAGTAGCCATAAATTCCACTTGTACGAGCTCTTCTTGGCTCTGGGGGAAGGCGAGCACTGCGGAGACCCCCTGAACAACGATCGCTTGACACACGCACCTGAAAAAGGACTCGGGGTCCCCGGTCGGGGGTTTTCTCGGTACCATTTCCAAGCTCAGGTTGTAAGGAAGGAAGTTGTTCCCAGTTTGGGCGAGACTGGCAAGGGCGCGGTTCAGAGCGGCTTGTACCCGGGACGGCTGGCGGGTAGGCAGCAGGGCACCCAGGCGCACTGTGTGTCCTATCTGCGCCAGTATGTGGCAGGGCTGGGGATGGGGGTAACAGGGACCGATGAAGGAATGGAGAAGGACTTGCAACCCGAAATAAAAGTATGCCAAGAATCTTGAAAAGATTAAATTCATCCTGCTTCGCTCTCAGTCGGATTGAGGTATTGTCAGAAGATAGCATTGCTTGTCTTATTACTTTGCCCCTTTCCTTTCTTTTACGTCCTTAATTCCTGTTTTTGTTGACGGTGACACGAGTGCCGATCCATAGATGGAGTTTTGGTGCGAATGTGTGGATACAGTAGAGAAGGGGAGGGGTGCAGCACGGGGAGGCGGAGATGCCGACCGGCTGTCGTTCTCCTTTAACGGCGACGAAAGCAGGCGTGAGGCGGGTGTTTTGACAACTGCACTGCTGCTTTTTCTGTCGCCTTTGATGGTTTCAACTCACCAAATAATAAAGAAAACTAATCAGATGCCGGTATGCAAACGTGCATGCGCGTATGCGTGTCATAGCCTACATTAGTACGCACGCAGGTATCATTAAGTATTACCGCGTACCAGAACTGCCCGTCAACATACCGGCTATATATCGATGGGTGGAAAAATAAAACACAAAATATAGGTTTTATGAACTTAAAAAAACAAGAACTGCAATAATATCCGAAGCAAATAAAAATCAACTATTTGTAATTTAATACGGTTTATTACTGTGGCTGTTTTTCCCCTTGATTGCTATAAGCTGTATCATTACAGCGATCTTAATAATAAACGCCTAAGTGAAGTGACTTTCCGATGGGGATGTCTCTGTGCAAACTCGGAATTAAATGCGTTTTAGCCCCCAGCGCAGGCTTGTGCTTTTCACTAAATGGGCTCTTATCTTAATTACATCTTAATAGTACCTCGAGAAGGCTGACCAGTCTTACTGTGCACTCTTTCAGGCGATTTTAAATTCAGTTGTCATAAAGATATTAATGTGCCGAATTTAGGTGAAATGAGGAGTCCCAGTCGGTAATCCACTAAG
This sequence comes from Mormyrops attenuatus, assembly GCA_026777985.1. Lineage (NCBI taxonomy): Eukaryota > Metazoa > Chordata > Actinopteri > Osteoglossiformes > Mormyridae > Mormyrops > Mormyrops attenuatus. The sequence goes on from JAODKC010000036.1 coordinate 150,917, forward strand.
TGTAGATATTTAATGTTTTGTTTCAGTGATTGACTGGACTCCTAATTCCTAATATGAACCTGAAACGGGTCAGAGACGCCGCGCAACTATGATGCAAACATACACACGCAGAATTAATGGATAATTCTGGATTATCTGTCCCATTTATCTCAAACAGCATTTGTATAAAATCTTACATCTTGTCATCAGCGTCCTGTTACTTGACAAAAATAAATCAGTTTTCGGTTAAGACAACTGATAAGATCGCTGAAAAATACAGCAGAAAATTTTAATAAACTTCATGACCAAAGGACGGACTCAGTTAACAGATTTCACTGTCATCCAAAACGACTACAATAATACACGAGTAAAATAATGTGTGGAAGATTTTCCTTTGCTATGTGTAAACAAGTTTTATTCGCCATCTCACCTCAGTCATTATTATGCAGATTTTCAGAAAAATAAGTCGTTGAGTAGAAATGATATCGCAAGCCATGTGAAGCTGTAAAATGGTAGAAATGGACTGTCAAAATACAAATACCTGGATAAGCAAATATAGTATTACATTACCGCAATTCTTCTATCATCAAATGATATATAGATATATTGATATACTGTACAGATCCATGCCATCCCATGTGGGGCATCCCCCGCCCAGTGCCCCGCCACGGACCACCATTCCATGCAGGACGTCCCCTGCCCAGTGTCCTGCCATGGATGACCATCCCATCTTATCCCAGTGCCCCGCCATTGACTGGAATCCTATGCGGGGTGTCCCCTGCCCAGTGTCCCACCATTGACCAGAATCCCATGTGAGGCGTCCCCTGCCCAGTGTCCATCCATTGACCGGAATCCCATGCGGGGCGTACTTTACCTATTTCCCTACCATGGATCGGCATTCCGTCCCATCACCCCATGCACTCCCAGCCTCATGCCCTGCACTGCCTGGGATCAGCTCCAGGATTTCCGTGACCCTGTGCTTGATAAATCCCCTGGAATGTGAATGGAAAACAAACACAGAACAAATTCATGAAGTAATTAAGCCTTCTTCAAAAATTTGTATGTGATAAACAATGAGCCACAGCTTAGAATTAGCTGCATGTTGTGAAGCACAGGAGAGTAATATTAATGTGAACTATGATGTAACAAAGACTCCCTGCCCTTGCTGAGAATTATCAGAACACCATATATGCACATTTCCTTCAGTCTGGTGATATTTATCACGGATGAAGGGAAAGGATTTACTAGTTCTGTCTTCACTTGCCGGCTCCTGACGCTAAGCTTCCCCCTTGTGCTCTTACGTTAAGCATGCGGTGACCATTCACAGCGCTGTCATTTTCAGGACCTGCATCACAGGAGGTCAACCTTGTGCCCTTCACCCAAAAGCATCTCAAAAGAGAGATGGAGCGGTCAGCATTACTCCGCAGAACAAACATGGAAAATTTCTCAAAGTGACATTGCAGGACCATGCAGCCATTAAATCCTGTTTGCCCAATCAGTGTCACTCCAGTTGAATGCATAACGTGGATTTGGATGCGACCTCCGTGTGACCACACTGAAACCAAAACAGAGACCAGGAGCCATGAGAACTACATCCCTCTCAGCAGGCCAGTTTTCATCTTTAAATAGTGCTCTCCCTGTTCACATGTATCGATCTGGGTCCCTGAAGTCCAGCTTAATGCACTGCCGCCTTCTGTGTTACTATACACAGACTGACTGGTATGACTGCACCGGGTCCCGGAAAGTGGCCACATGCTCTTTAACCATCATATAACTTTACAGAGCTATCATACAATCCCCAAAGATGGCTGCCTCTAGCAACAGACATTGTGGGTCAGGGGCACCCATTGGCTTTTCCCAAACATAAACCCACCCAGACCCTCATTCTGGAATATGTATCTGCTTGACACATGCTGTGGTGATTCTTGAGACTGCCCTTGATACATTCAGTAATCTCAAGGTCTTTGTGACCAACATACCTGACATTTTGGATGCTTGAGCCATCAATGGGCCGACTGTCACCTCTTTAATGGCTGCTAATTGGCATCCAACCGAATATTACTCCCTTCAGCATCTGCATTGCTAATTGTGATTCAGTCACTTCGAAGTTCTCTTCACGTGTCTTTTCTTATTTTATCTACCCATTGTATAGCCCCTGTCCATATTTCACAGCACACCCCCTTCTGTTCTGCATATTTTAAATGGCTAATCTGAAGCGAAAGCCAGAACTGAGTCAGGCTGCTTTAACTACGGTACCCATCCTTTCCATTTGCCAGCCTCTTTACCAATGCGGGGTCACAGTGGACCCCTGGAAGCTACCCTAGGAAGCACAGGGCAGGGGACACCTTGGATGGGAGGCCAGTTAATTTGGAATAAGCTCTCTGAAGAGGACACAATATTACTGACCAGTAACACCCACAAAACACACCCTCTGCCTCACAGTTAACCAATTACCCACTGCAGACCTTGTGTGTGAAGCCTACTGTGAGTGAACTGCTGTGCCCTCACTACCACCAAGTGCATTGATATACTACACAAAGGCAATCATTTCTTTTAAGAAGAACACAAACTGCAAGGTGAGTCTTTGCTTTAAAATGTCAGAGGTGTTTTAACATTCCCTGTACATCCACAGCACATGAAATGTAGCAAGAGGGTAAGAGGAACTGCTTAGAATTCTTCTCAAAGCATGTAAATCACCATCCTGGAGCGAAAGAATAGGATTTCCATCCAAAACGCACGTAGCTGGCCTTAGACAATGGCATTGGAAATGTCACTAAATTATTATAGGTGTCGAAACAGAGTTGATTTGACCATTTCCATGTACATTTATTGCGAAAGAGAAGAGTTTTGCAAAAAAGCGTGGTGAGATGCCCTGCTGCGATCTGCCACACCAAAAAAATCATGGACCGGGATCTTTAAAGACTACATTTAGGTTCAGTTGTTTTCTTGTTTCCTTAATTTTGTTACCGTCTTGCAGAAAGTTAAAGAAACATCTTATATTTTGTATTTGCCTGCGTGAATGAAGGATTCTGATTTGATGACCTTCATCATTCCCAGAATGTTCTGGTGAGAATAACACTTTTTGGTAAGACTTTCTGGAAGATCTGTTGGCAGCTAACATTCCAAATAAACAGATATGATTTGATATATGTGATTTAAGCTTGTGAGCATGAGATAGGCATCCATAGATACTCCATTATCTGTGAGCGCCTCTCAGCATCACACGAGCACCTTCCACAGCAGTGTGGAACCATGTAGCTGAGCATCAGCATGCCAGCCAAGTGCACAGCATACTGGCTTTGCCATAACACTGCATCCTCGACATGTCCGCAGGTAAGATTAGCCATGCCTTAGCATGACTCTGCTCCCGTTACACTGGCAAACGTGAAATTCCAATTTCTCTCTCTCTGTCACTTTTAAAACCGGCTTTTGAGCTCAGAAGCAGGTACCCTCAAGTGACACAGAGGAGGATTTCACAAAGACATGCTGATTTTTTTCCCTCATTAAAGTCAGACTGTCTAAATTTACAAACTAAGGCATATAAAGCACATTGCTGACTCATCTGCCTTTCATATTAGAACATTTATATCTTTTTAAAATAAACATTTATGCACCATATGCTGCTAGTTTAGTCAAAGTTCTGTTTGGCTTAATAAAATCATTACTACTGAACTTCAGGGTATCTTAGCATGCAAATATAGAATAACGGCAGCAGTCAAAGGTCTTTCCTGTTATGATAGCCTCACACCCTGGAGCATCCTACCTCCTAATGCAAAGTTCTTCATCCTGCTCACACAAGACTTTCATATAGTTTACATCATCATACATTTCCCTCACCGTGATTCCGAGGATCACTTTTGGTAATAGTACAGTGACACCTTACAGTACATACCCTAGAGTGAAATGATAGTCCTATCATCATCTTCCTCCTTTCCAAGGACGTTACTCTTACCTGTCTCTGCTTGTGCTGAATGACAAAACCTTCACAACAGCATAGAATCTGCATCCCATGTTCAGTCTCATTATATAGATGGTCACATGTGCCCCTGTAGCCGCGCTGCCTTCACCGTCCCTTCTCAGCAGGGTGCGGATGATTATAGATAACCTGACACCTATACCCAAAAACAGAATACACAATTGTTTGTTTTTTTTTTTTTGGTGTCTCGGAGACTTACGGAGGAATCCTGTGTGAGTCAAATCTCTGTCACAAATGCTCATTCATGCCCATCTTCAGAGCTGTGACTTGGAGGAAACCTTTGCTGTCAGGAGATCATCATTTTGGTGACATATTCCATTTATTTTATAGCGCATCCTTCCCAACATGGTTGCCCCAAAGCGATTCACAAGAAAGAAAAAAAAAATCAAACTTGTGACACAGAAGAGCTTAAGGTAACAGGACTATAAATGGATGGTGAGTAAAAGCCATAAAAGGAGAACAGCAAACCCCAAGTTTGACAGAGGAGGAGAAAATCTCTGGGGATCCAAGGTTAACTGGCCCCCTGACCAGAAAAACCAGTCAGAAGATGAAGGAATCAATCAATCCGTTAAAACACCAGGCAGCCAAAGCCCACATAGGATTTAATTCACACCTACAAACAGAATCACACAGATAAATAGCAGAATGGCAAATGCCACAGGTGTCTCATCTGATAAGGATTCAAGAGAATTAAGCTTCATTACAAATGACTGTGAGGTTTATTTCTGCGCTTAAATATATTTCACTTTACAACTTTTACTGTATTTCACGGCTCCACACATCAGAGAGTGAGACTCCACATTCAAAAGGCACATTATCAAGCTTGAACATAAAGCGCTAACTGGGACATTTGGGTAATTAATCCTGAAGGGTTTCCTTACCCTCCCTAAACAGACAAGAGCCTCTAATCCCCGACGCGGGCAGCTTTCACAAACAAGTTTAATTACCGCCGGCCCGTGCAGGTCAAACTTCTGCATCGCCGTGAACTTTTCGATTAGCCCTTTATTTCCGTCATCCCTGAGACACTTAAAAGAGCGAGCAGTACCAGGACCTCTACGCATCAGGCCACGGGCCACCCTGTCAGCTGGCATCTAAGGGCCACAAAGTCCCTTTGGAAAGCAATGCGCTGGGGCCTGGGCAGCCCGGGGCCCTAGTGTGGAAGGCCGTCCTTGCAGAAGCCTGTTTTGTTTGCACTCTACCCTCAGAGGCCTTTCACTCGATACACTGACATTCTGCTTTCACAAACAAAATCCTGATAAGCCACATTAAGTGGGAAGAGGGTTAAAATATTAAGGAATCAGTGGAAGCCATTACCATGACAGTCCTGAGTTAACACTGAGTGAAGAAGAGTTAACGCTTTTCATGGAGATGGACAGTAATATTCCTGATTTTATGTATTCTTCCCCTGTGGATCATTGCAAATAGTGTTGCTGGCCAGAAACCTACCAAAATAAACGTTTTTTTTTTGCCATCAGTGCCCCCTTCTGCATTCATCACCATGGGGGGGGGGGGTGTGTAGGTACCTTTTGGACATTGCTGCCCAGGGAATATCCTGCCCTACCCCAATGAGGACAGGCTTCGCAACATGCCAACAGGTAGGTTTTGAAGATAGATGGGAGGAGGACAACAAACTTCACAGGATGAGACGCTTTCGACCTCGGCCACTTCCTGTCTGGGATCCTCCAGTGGGCTGCCTTTCACCATAGGGGCTGAGCAGCTTGTTTCTCCCCCGGCAAACATAAATGTTGGCTCCCCTGGTCATCTGGGTGTGAGCTAGCCCAGGCTGCGTTTAATTAAAATAATTACGCTCATTTGCCATTACGATGAGCAGCGTGGTGTTAATAAAACACGTGCAGCTACAATCCTGTGCAACTTTACCCGCAATCTATTTCACCCACTTAGCAGAAATCAAGGAGAGAATTATAATTTCATAGACAAGCAAAATATACAGCATCACTTTGCAGCTTTGCCTTGATCCATTGGCAGGAGAATGCAGGGATTAAATCTTTCAGAGCCTGGCTCTTTCTGTTCAGGAGATAATCAGTTATGACAGTCTGTTTATCAGGTGACACGAGGGGACAGACTGGGAAGAGAGCAGTAAAGTGTGACAGTGACGGAGAGGGGCTCTGAGACCGCAGTCTCTGTCGTCGCACCCACCCAAAGTGGAAGGGAACAGCCTCATTGTTCCACCTAGAGGGGTCAAATCGGCCCCGAAAGCTGTGGACTTTATCACTGTATCTTACGTGCAAACAGAGAAATCAAAGCATCGCTGAGAGAGAAAGCCACCTTTTTCTTTCTTTCATTTTTTTTTTTTTTAACAGAGCAAATCAGCGAAGCGATGAAAAATGTCTGCTTCAGATCTTGTGGAGATTGGGAAATGAGAAAATGGAGAGAGTTATTTCGGCAGAACCGGTGAAAGGCTGTGTGTTAACTTCAGACCACAGATTTAACGGTAATCGGTTTCACCGGGATGAGGCTTCCAGGATGGGGCAGTATCCTGCAGCAAACGCCCGCTCTGCCTGAGGTGTGTCCCCTGCTGGAGGTCACCATGCAAATGGGTTACAGCGATTCAGGAAAGGCGTTGCTCTCCCTAATAAGGGCAGATGGGCACATTCTATCCATGTCGCTGTTTCTCTATTTAATTGAATTGAATCAAAGTGTTTCTCTCTCAGCTGCGACAGGAATTGCTCAGCATTAGCAAGGTGTGGCGGCCATTTTAGCCCACAGCTCTTAGCCAGGTGGACATGGGAAAGGCGACATTCCCATTATTTTTAATCTCCTGCTAGCCTGTTTTTGTTAGATGGGAGCTGAACAGAAGATAAGCATTAATAGGGTCTTCGGTATAATTCAAGAGAATGTTCAGCCAACATCTCCGTTTAATTAAGTGGAAAGCTTTCCTTTTCATCTAAATAAAAACATACTGTAGAACTATTATAGCAACTGAAAGCAAAGCTGGACGAAGATTCACTTTTAACCACATGTCTTTTCAGTGTTATTCTTTTTGAATTATAAAAACTGTATGTATTTTACATTACAATGAGTATTTATGAAAAGTAACATTTTACTATTTGTTAATAAACACTTTCATAGGGCTTTAATGATAAAAAGTTCTTCAGTTTACTGTCATGTTAGCACAGCTAGAAGCCCGTTCCTGCAGCAAAGCATTAAGTGGAGTTTGAAAATGCAGGACTGGCACCCCCCACAGCGAACATGGGCAGCGAGTGTCCGGTCAAGACACTGGGGTCCTGCCGTCCATCCCCTGCTGTCACTGGTGGTGTCTCCTACCTCTCAGACCTCCATCACAAACCAAGCGAGAAAATTAGATTAAATCAACAGCTGTTTCTGCATCTCTGGATTGCAGAGGGTTGTAAATTAACAGTGATGAGCGAGAGAGAGAGATTTCAAAGCTGCGGTACCTTCTGGCTGAGGTGTGCTGTCTCCTCCTTCCAGATGATTCTCAAAGAAGCTCCTTTATGAAAACTTCACAGCACTGGAAGCAATTTACTCATCAAACACAAGAGATGACCAGAAAAATATCACAATTTTATTACTAAACAGCCTACTAAAAACATTCCAAGGACATCTCAGCAAAAAATTAGTGAAATGCCCATCAGAAATTTGTTTGTTATATTATCCAAAGGGAAGGGAACAAGTCGCAACTACAGGCTTGGTCACTTTGTATTAAACACTATTGATTTTGGAGCTGAAATTCTGGCACAGGTGTGTGTGGGGGTGGAATAGGGTACATTTAAAAAGGGCATATTTGGAGAACGTGAAACTTCTCCTGTGACCTCTCAGTCACATGATACAAAACAACCCAAATCACTCTCGTTTCCTGTCAATCTACACCAGGGATGGGGAACCTGGTCCATAGTGGGCCGCTGTGGGTGCGGATTTTTGGGATGGTCTCTCAATCAGCCAGTAACAGTGGGTCCCCAGGACTGGAGTTGAGAAACATAGTTTTATTATTGGTTGATCGAGAATTCATCCCAAAAACCCGCACCCACAGCGGCCCACTACGGATCAGATTTCCCACCCCGATCTACTCCAACTTCACTGGTGCACCTGAAAACGTCCACACTGTATTGTATATTGTATCACAGTTTCCCTTCTGTAACAGTAACACATGACGCCACAAATGATCAAGCATCCCCCCCCAGCCAGGAGCCTCAGAGGAATCCCGGCCTATGACGGCTTGGTCAACAGTTGCGTGGAGAACTCATACAGATCCTTGTTTATCTTCTTCAAGGTCTTCACCTCCTCCTCCAGTTCCGAGACGCGCACCTTGGTGTTCTCGCCGTCGCCGAACACACTCTGCATGGCCGGAGACAGAAGGGGAGTGCTGTCAGGACCAGGACGTGAAGCCAGGGACGTTTCATAGGGGCGACAGAACTACGCACTTTATGGCAAAGCTCTAATATAAAGAGGTGCTGTCTGAATCCATCATCTATATCGGGAAGCAGGATGTCAGTGTACCATATTTACTGCAACAAACGTGCAACAAACATTACGGGGACATGATTATTATTAGGAAAGACACGCCGCATGATTACTGGGGAAAGCATAAGTGCTGGGAAATGAGGTTAGGACTTAAATTTTAGCTGTGTGCCCAAAACACCTAAATCGCAAATCGTATTCAGATAGCACCAACTTGGCATAAATATTTAAAAAGTGAAATTTGGGCCTCCACGTAGAATCTTGGCAAGGTCATGAGATCCCATTCTAAGACAGCCCTAATCTTCCAGGGAGACAGACAGTCCTATTGTAGGGATTTCGACAGAGCAGGCACCGCAGGATGACAGCGGTGCACATTTCCCACAGATTACTGCGAGGAATCATCTCCACACGTTATTTATTTTCTTACCCATTGCAAATGGGTACATAAGGTTTCTGGAGAGACAGACCGCTTTTTTCCCTGAATGTGAGTAATCCATTTAGCAGTGTGTCAAATTCTGCCTATAGTGCCAGGTTCACAAGCCCGCTGTCAGCGGCCTGCTAGGGTGATGCCGGTGACCCAGGCCGTCTCCACAGCTAATCCGGCCTCCATCCAGCATAAGGACAGCCGTAATGTGGAAGAGGGAACCGCTGACGCGAGCCTGAGCCCTACTGATGGGTCCCACGCCAGGAGCCAGCAAATCGCCTTGGAAATGCAGGAGTACAAATTCATTTCTCCCCCATGTGCCAATATGGGAGATAAATTCAGGAATTTCAACGAGACTGTCATGGTTTACTCTTATTCAGCCCGGGTGCCTCGAAGTCCGGTCTCAACCAACTTTAATTTTAAAAGGACAGTCTTCCTGCCTTCTTAATGCTTGGAAAAGAGCATGTGACAGTTTCAGCCAATCAGAAGGGGAATGCAAATGAACCACAGCCAATGGAACAGCGTTGCTTGGCAATTGGGATTACGCTACACAGCTGCTAGCTGAGAAATTATTTGGCCCATTTTAAATGAATAAAAGCAGTGAGGATACCCAAGGAATGCAGATATGAGCCAAAGTCAAAGCAGTTTACATTCCATGTGCTTAGGTTCAACAAAAACATGACTAACACAACCCTAAGCACTCAGCTGACACACCAACACTGAGGTCTGACATGAAACGAGTCACGCAGACAGAGATCGGCGTCAGAGGCTTCATGTTGGGGGGGGGGGCTGTCCAAGGTGCATGCTAACAAGCTACAACCCCAAACTCGACAATAAGAATAACGGAGCAGTGAACATGATGCACACTTTCACTGAACACCAGCAAAGGCCGCATGAAAAGACACAATTACTATGCAGGACTGAGCAGACAAGATATCATAGCAGCCCATGCAACCATGTCCATGCAACACCATACCTCAAAAGGGGGCTTCATACCAGTCTAGCCATTACACACATACACGACAGGTTAGGACCCATACCCATGGCTCACACACAAAGCAGCCTCTGAAAGCATCCGCGTGGCGAGATTACAGCGCAACTTTCGATTTCTTCAGCTGACAGACCCTCCAGTGGGGGTCGTGACCCCCCAGGGAAGCCACTCGACCCAGTGGTTCCCTGATTTAACGGCAGCGATTATCCTCTGAAAGGTTTTACGTGAACCGACCTCGGTAATAGCCTAAAATATCCGTGACCGTGACAGACAAGAAACACCACAACACAAAAACTTCTCTGCTGTACCATGGGATACTGAGAAAACTGAATTTTAAAGTAATTACAAAATAGCAGCGTGACAATATCGTCCAAAGCGGCCCCGAGCATCACTGGCTGCACTGTAATTCTCAGGGGGACCTAAGCCTCAAGTCAGTAGCCACTGCCACTGCCTTTCATTCACTCACCTCGGTGTCGTCTCCCCATACTGTTAATTTTGTTCAAGTGTCTTTCTGAGGGGAGTAACTTTTGGTGGCTCTGTGGTGAGGAAGAACAGGACTGAGCCTAACCACAACACCCCTCCAGAGGGGCTCCCGAACATGCCCGTCCTCAGCTTTCCCTCCTAGTAGGGCCCAGATCTCTGACCTCTGCCGGAAGGTCTTGCCCATCTACCCAGAAGCCTATTACATTTCTGACCCTGCCGACAGTGACACTGCTGGATCTTCCCCACGTAACACTGATATCCCACACAAAATGCTTGGGATGGAACAAGCGGCAGGGCAAATTCGGTTCGCAGTTCAGGGCCCGGTCCCCACCCCGCAAGCCACTCACCTTGTCCGTGACGGCACACATCAGGGAATAGAGCTTTTCTGATTTCTCCAAGTAGGTCTCCTCTGAAACCTACGGTTACACAAGAGGAGAAGAGAAAGAGTAATTAATTTCATTGGTCCCAGGGTAGGTTTGCACCTCTGGAGGGATTTCAGGGGTCAGATGGGACATTCAGGAGGGTAACCAGCTCCTACAGCAAGTCTATCACCCGTATGCAGCGCTGATCTACGAGGCGTCCACGGGGGATCCTGCGTGTTTACGGGCCAGTGTGGGCGGCAATAACGGGGGCAGCATCTGTGGGGCTGATGTGCAAGTTCATGGGGAGACCAGGCTGACATTTAGAGTATGGGTGCTGCTGCTCATGGCCTAAAACAGAGAACCACAGAGAACCACCTCTGAGCATAAAGGCAGCGCTTGCAGACTCGGCACCCGGGGCTGGGGTCATGTGGGCTTAGAAGCGGCTGACAGACTGAGGCCATCCCAGCTACAAATCAGCCATGTCCCACATCACGCCATGTCCCACATTACCTAAATGACGGGAGCACGCCTCGCTGTACTGGATGAACTTGCTGTCCTCCTGTGGCGTGCTTGGCCCCCCACACCCCCTACACCCTGAAAGCGCGGCACAGGGAGACTGAGGGTTCAGAGGCTCCCTGCCAGAGCAGTGTGCCTGGTACCCCTTCCTGTTGCCTTGATGAAATGGGCAGATTTTGCTGATTTGTCCATGCAGAGACAGAAGACCTGGCATCATGGGCTGAGAGCACACGCCGCTGCCATACTGATGTTATTCTTAAGAAAAAATATCAATTTGGCGTTAAAGGACCCTCCCCGGGGGCCCATGCTGCTACAGGCACCCTGCATCACAGGAATAATATTCATTACAGGCATCAGCATTATGTGTGAGTTCTCCTCTGTTTATGATATTTATTTATTTTTGTAGATGAGCGGCCCCTGCTGGCGAGGAGGAGATCAACGGGGAGGGGAACTGGAGGGGACAGAGCAGGCGAGGCAGGCGGGACAGACAGGAGCACGGAGCAGGTGGCGGACTGTTAAAACACCGCAAATCAGCATTTAATTTAAAGCCCTGTAATTGATTCTGACTCCAGAGGATCTGCAGACAGACTCCAGACAGCCAGGCTGCAATGATGCGGGGGACATATTTCAGCTTGTGAAATGAGCAAATCAAACAGGCAAATAAATTGGACAACCACAAGCAAGGTCCCTGCTGACAGTATGTGTGAGTTCTGGCATTAAAAATCGCCACTAAAATCAAACACAGCTTCGATTTGGGGAAAACGGGCTCTTCCCAGTAATTCCCAATTAATTACATCATTCAGTCTGCCACCGTGAGAAATTCTGTGGCCTGCTGTACTTTACATCAGTGAGCATGATTATTTAGTTTCTAATCAGCACACCCCTCCCCCGTGTGGCAGGGCAGGCGCCCAGGGCGGCCCTGACCTGTGGACCGGGCTGCAGACGCAGGCACATGCCACCGCTCTCGGAACCCTCGGCCTGCTCGGAGGGGTTGAGGTGTCGGCTGAATCGCGGCAGGGCCACACCGGGGCGGCTGTCCGGCAGGAACATGTTGGCGGGGGCCGGCACGATGAAGGCGTTGGTGACGGGTCCTAGAGGAGGGTCAGGGTTAGGGTTACTGAGCTCCTTTACCAGGCCCTCAGGCACGATGGGTGTATAGAGGATACATATGACATCTCAGGAGACAGAAGTCACTAGACTTGCACCCACTGTGTGGCAGCGTTAGCGTTCAACTAAGGGCCAGTTTATACTCAAGGCTCGCAAACGCGTCTGTGAATGCATCATGGCCGCCACACATATTCTGCATTCGTTCCACATGTCATTTGTGCAGCAATGCGTGGAATTAATGCTACGTGTACATGATATGCAGTACCACTAAAAATCTTGGGAGCAGTACGGTCACCTTTTGTCTCAGGACTAAGCGTTTATATATGGCAGTCATAAGGAGGACGAAATGTGAATCATAAATAAATTAACAGAAAAATGCATTTTTCATTCCAAATATTTATAGAAAAATATATTTATTTGAATTGTTTTATTATTCCAAAGAATTTTTTTATCCATCCGTATGTAAATGAGGTGACAGTCCAAACCCTTTTTCTAAAGCACTACTGCCCAGGGGAACTTTGCTGATCTGCGCTCCATTGCCTTGGCCTTACTTGGATGATAATAAATGCTAGCTGGTGTTCATGTTAGTAATGCTATCGGATCTCTATACTGTACATATGTATGGGTTCCCATTTGTACCAAAACTGTCCATGTCGACTGAACATGTAACAAAACATTTGTCTGTGTCTATCCAACAATATAGAAAATGATGCAGCACAACTACAGAATCAGCTACAGAGGCAGCGAGTGTCAAACATTTCATGCCGCAACCTCATACAAACAAGCAAGACCAGAAACTATGGAACCGACCAAGAAGGTTCTCTCGCACTGCGCTCTGGTGGACAGAACTTTAAATCCTCTATATTGCAAGTATGAGTGGCAACAATGTTTGCATAGTAACAACACATGAAAACACGTGAAAAATGTGGAAGAGCTGCTGTGTACAGCAGCATTAGTGTTCAGCTGACACATCTAAAACGCAGAAGAGCTGCTGTGTGAAATACATTTTTGCCCAGTTTTTCGTTATAAGAGATACCATATCCTGCTACATCCAGGGAGGTGCCATGATTCACACACAGCATCAGGTAATGAGAGAGATTAATGCTGTGATCTGAGCACCGGCGGAGGGCCCGCACAGCGATTTCCACCGATGGGTTCGGGTACATTGGGCACCCTTCCTTCAGAAAAGGACATCTTCACAAATCATTTAGCCACTGTCCTCCCCTGCCATGCATTAGGGGAGGGGCGAGGGCAGCGCAGGGCGGCAGAACGGGGGGTAGTTCATATGAGGCGTCTAAGTCCTTCATTTGCCGATGGTACAATTCTCAGATACGCGTTGCGGAAAAACGAGAATCAGCTGACAGGTTTTGAGTTTACATTAGATCAGACTCACTGGGATAGGAGCAGAGAGCAGCCAGCTGACGGGGTTGTGACAGACACCCTGTGGTACATCGCCACTGCATGACTACGTGCATCTAATCAAAGACGTTCCTTGGAGGAATCTCAGATTCAGATCACGCCGTTCTTTGCTGTTAAATCCCACAGGGTCGCTGTAAAGCAGGAACAAGGGAGTAGCTGTTAACCCCCGTGTGAAAGCGCCAATTATTCACCATGATCCAGCGAGGCAGAGAACAACGAAGCCAAAGGAGGCTCGTGTTATGGCTGGAGGGTCAAACTCCTTTAACCGAAAAACCACAAAGAGCAGCAGCCCAACTCTTGGCCCCAGTCAGCGGGTCCCACACAAGCCTGTTTCGGAGCACCCTTAGCAGCATCGCATCAGAGCGCTCCTGCGTGCGAAGATCAAGGCTGGCAGAAGGGGGGTCCCACAGACCGTTCGGTACTCCTGGGGTTTGGGGGAAAGGGGGAGGAGACCTTTTATAAAGTTAGATCAGAAAGGGGACGGGGACCTTTTACACAGTTAGATCAGAAAGGGGGTGGGGACCATTTACACAGTTAGAACAGAAAGGGGGCGGGGACCATTTATACAGTTAGAACAGAAAGGGGATGGGGACCTTTTGCAGTTAGATCAGAAAGGGGGCGGGGACCATTTGCACAGTTAGAACAGAAAGGGGACGGAGACCTTTTGCACAGTTAGATCAGAAAGGGGGCGGGACCTTTTACACTGATATCAGAAAGGGGGGGG
>JAODKC010000036.1:165434-176869 GCA_026777985.1 Mormyrops attenuatus
ATAATGCCGACAGACAGCACAAACCTCTGCTTGTGGCCTGAAGTTAATTAGCCGGGTGAGAGATCTATTGGTGTAGAGAGGGGGCGGGACATTTTACACTGATATCAGAAAGGGGGGACCTTTTACGCAGTTAGATCAGAAAAGGGGCGGGACCTATTATACAGTTACATTGGAAAGGGGGGGAATCACAGATCAGAAAGAAGGGGGTGGGGGACTTTTATACCGGCCATTTCTGCCCCTTGAAACCTACATATGACTAATGTTCATAATACATGCACTGACCTTCTGTGGTAGGATTAGATATTATATTATTATTACAGATCATCATCTTTTAAAGCTAGTAGCTCAGTCTCTCTAAAATGCTGTTTTGGCAAGGTGCATCTAAATTTAAACTCTTTTGTCAGCAAGCATAATCATAACATGCTAATTCTACAGCTTTATATGGTACATCTTCAAAACATACATCTCTGCTCAGTATGTCCTTTTTTGACCTGCAGTTAAAATGGGGGAGAGGCAGTGGAAGGGAGCGGGACAGGGAAGTGGACACCGGGAAGCTGGGGTCCCATCACAGGGATTCAGCTACTGCAGCAGCACATAGGGCCACAGATGCGGTCTAGCACATGCCCAGCAGTAGCACATGGGGTCACAGATGCGGCCGGCAATACACTGCAGTAGCGCATGGGGCCACAGATTTGCTCTAATGCATGCCCGGCAGTAGCGCATGGGGCCACAGATGTGGTCTGGCAATACCCTGCAGTAGTGCATATGGCCACAGATGCGGTCCAGCGCATGCCCTGCAGTAGCGCATGGGGCCACAGATGCGGTCCAGCGCATGTCCTGCAGCAGTCAGATGAGCGCGTGGCTCAATCACACACAGAGCAGAGGGCGGCCAGCTCTCATAACTGGACTTTATATCAAAAAAGCTCAATGCTTAAGTCAAACTGAAAGGCCTCGGTCTCTCCCAGTGACAGGTGTGTGCATTTTTTAAGATTTTTTTTTCTTTAAAAGATTGATTCCTTCCGAAAGCTTTTGAAGATCTGGCATGATTTATTCATGTTTGTCTCCCCTGCTCAGCAAAGCATGTTATTTTTCCTCTACGGCAGCTGTATGCAGGGTCAAATACCCAAGTAAATTATACCCCCACAGAAAGACAGCGTGCGCAGCAGCACGGGAGCGCAGGGGCCCCAGACAAAGCTCCCAGTCTCCATCAGCACACAATATTTCAGCAGGATGATATGAAGATGCACGTAAAATACATATATATTACCATTCTTATTGATTCCCGGCTACACGTTTACTCAGACTGAGCCCAGCATGTGCAGAAGCCAACATCCTAACTGGCAGTAGCATTCCTGACTGAGCCGAGCCCCTCGCATGCACCACCATATGTTACTTGGGGATTTCTGTTGCCCACTGTTGCTCGACAGAATGATAAGAATATTTTTTTTGTTAAATGGTGGAAGTTTGCCCCCCCCCAAAGATCACGTTCCACAGTACTGGCTGGAGGCCTATTGAGAGGAAGGCTGGTGTTCTTTGGCATCAGGGGGTCAGCCTCCAGGCTAGCCACTCGCCACATCACCACAAAATGCAGCCATTTCCCCAGACTGGTGATGACCAAACTCACATTCTCCTGACTATAGCCATTTTTTGTGTGTCTTACACTAAATATGTTTTGGTGATACGCCGTTTACTTTCCAAGTTCTGGAAAACATTCTAATACCACTGTAAGCTTCACATGAACAACGAGTTGGCTCTAAAACAGGGATGCTTTACGTGAACGCCCGAAAAACGAGAGCCAGATCACACACTGTGCCGTTTCTCTTTTTTAAAGCCATTCAGATTTTAGTAACTGAACTATTCAAACCATATATTAATGTATCTCCTTGAGCCTGAAAGTCGAAGCTTATGCAAATGAGTTATATTGTTATGCGTGTGTAGAATTTGAAGAGAAAAATATGGAGGATGAAACATGACTTAAATGTTATGCATAAATATTTAACATAAATTAATAAATAAATCCATGGCAGAAATAAATCATATCTATTTATTTATTATTCCATGAGCATTTGAGTTTTAAAAGCCACGTTATGCTCAAGACCATGACCAGCAAAACAAAGTACAATAGATCGGGAATTGGTTAATGACTACCAGTGATTTCCAAGCTTTTTCTATTTCAGAGGGTTAGGGATTCAGAAAGTACAGCCATGCTCTTAATCCAATGCACTGCAAGTTAGTCTAAGCAGGAAAACACTTCTCTTAATCATTCCACGGCTGTATGGTGAAGCGTATTATGGACAATGCTAGGCTATGACATCACAGCCACATAAATTTTACCTTTTTGCATCTGTTGAAGCTGTCCTGCTTTCAGAGTGAGAATGATTTTGTGGCTAAGGAATTTCTACTACAGTTAGCTGTTGTAACGTACAATGTTATTTTTTTGACATTGCAGAGGGACACATAATTCTATTTATCTTTGAGTGAGCCGATGGAACTCGGAGCCCATGTACATTTAAACGTTAAAAGAATCAGTTCCTTGAATCAAAACATACTGGAAAACAGCTGTAGATAGGAACACTGTCTTTTAGAAAAGGAAATGTAGGGACTGACTTTGATTAAATATTTTGCATTAAAGATATGGTGTTCCAAACGTAGTGTCGCTGAGAGCTACACTCTTCTCAGAAGCACCTCAGCCCGCACCATGGAAATGTGATTGAGCAGCAATTACAACGAACGATGTGAAACAGAGCGAGAGAATTGGAGGAAGGAAGTGTAGAGGGGAGAGATGGAGGGTTGTGATGATAAGCAACAGTCTGCTTAAACTCCATCTACATTCCTGAAAACACGCCGCACTGCATGTGGGGTGGGGAGGGTGTGAAATCTGGCAAGGCCACCTCCTCCAGACCACAAGTCCGCTCTGACCATCTGCACAAATGCGGAAAGAACTGCTGGGTATAAAGTAATTACTGCATCTGAGCACAGCTTCAAAATCTTCATTTCAGCAGGTGAGCAGACTTCACTAAAACAAAGTGGAAAGCTATAACGCTGCACTGGGGAGATGCATATAAAGATCACAGATAGATTTTAAGAAGAATAAAATGTGTGAGCCTTCCAGATGTGGCTTCATGATGTGAAAATGATGACATCTTGCATTAAACCCACAGTCCAAACCGCTAAAGGCTCTGCCCCATATTGCCCATTAAAATCTGATTTTGAAATTGTGTTGTTTTAAGCATTATTCTGCCAGGCCAGTTCTCAAGGGAAGCACTGCATCTCGTGTTTGTAATATCCCACATGAGAAGATAAGCCATCAGAGCGAGGGACACAATGGGTGAAAGCACAGGCATTCCGTCAAAGGGTGTGGGGACGTCCTCATTGGACCCATTCACTGTAGCCAGCCTGCTCTTACTATTGACAAATTTGCACCAAAACTCAATACGGCTACTGGCTGACGGCCATGACAAGTCATATACAATAAAAAGTAAGGCAGGTTCGTCACATTTAAAATAGAGCTGTTGACGTGCACAACCCGGGAATGTAAAACGCACAACCGCAGGCCCTAATATTCACCATTAGTGACAGTAACAGCGTTTAATTTATTCTGCTATGACTAAGATAACAGGCCTCAGACAGATTAAACTGAATGAGCTTTTTTGTGTGTGTTTTTAATTACTGCCAATAACCCACCCGGCAACAGAAATAGTGACTGACATTGATTCAGTAATATCAATCTCCGGGAATTAATTTAGCCAGTTAAATAACACCCCTATTATCGATCAGGGGAAATTAAACTGCAAATTCAGAGGACAGCATTGAAAACATATGCTTAAAACAACTGGCCACACACTCCCATCACCATGCAGATGACTATCAGGATGTTCACACTGCAATATTATTTATACAAATAAATTTATCGCTTTCCTCTTAGGCGAGCAGGAGCAAATGGGGAGAGAGAGAGAGCGAGCAAGTAGGAACAAAATGAGAGAGAGAGTATGAGTTAGATGAGAGAGAGAGCAGGACCGATATAAGAGAGAGCAGGAGCAAAATTAATGAGAAAGCAAGCAGGAGCTAAATGAAAGAGCATGCAGAAGAAGGGGAGAGCAAGCAGGAGCTGGAAAGAGAAAGAGCGACCATGAGTGGAAGGAAAGAGTGAGTGCAAGAGAGCAAGCAGGAGCGGAAGATGAGAGAGCGTGAGCAGGAACAGAAGAGAGAGCGAGCAGGAGTAGAAGATGAAGGAGCATGAGCAGGAACAGGAGAGAGAGAGCGAGCAGGCGCAGAAGATGAGAGAGCGTGAGCAGGAGTGAAAGATGAAGGAGCATGAGCAGGAACAGGAGAGAGAGAGCGAGAAGGAGCGGAAGATGAGAGAGCGTGAGGAGGAACAGGAGAGAGAGGAGTGAGCAGGAGCGGAAGATGAGAGAGTGTGAGCAGGAGTGAAAGATGAAGGAGCATGAGCAGGAACAGGAGAGAGAGAGCGAGCAGGAACAGGAGAGAGAGAGCAAGCAGGAATGGAAGATGAAGGAGCATGAGCAGGAACAGGAGAGAGAGCGAGCAGGAGCGGAAGATGAGGGAGGGTGAGCAGGAACAGGAGAGAGAGGAAGTGAGCAGAAGCGGAGAGAGAGGGCGACCAGGAGCAGAAGATGAGGGAGCCTGAGCAGGAACAGGAGAGAGAGAGCGAGCAGGAGCTCAAAGAGAAAGAGAGCAGGAGCTGGAAGGAGAGAGAAAGTGAGCAAAAGCGGAAAGAGAGAGCCCAAGCAGAAGGAGAGAGAGTGAGCAGGAGTTGAAGAGGACAGACTGGAGTGGTGCCTTGCAAAAAAAAAAAAAAAAAAGCATAGCTGACCTGAGCACCCCATCCCCCAGTTTAATAACATGGCGTGAGTGCTGTCCCAGCCTGGAGTGTATTTATCCCTTGTTGTGGGTAATCGGGGCTGGCTAATTATCTCCCACTCAATTACAGATATTGATCCCTTAGAGCTGGCTCCAGCCCGTGGAATTACACTAATGGCCCCCTCCATGCGTTCGTAAATCGTACACACTGATAGAAAAGATCAGGTAAGCAGGGGGAGCGCGAGGAACCAGGGCTGGTTGTATATCAGTCTGTGTGTGTTCAAAGACCAACTGCAAAGGCCACAGAGAAAAGGCAACCAAGCAGTCACAAGCCATGAAGCAGTATCCCCATCTAATCAGAGGTGCACTCTAATAAGTACTTTACAATGACTTGAGATAGACAGAAAAGGCAGACAGGACTTAATTCATTCTCAAGGAGAGATTAAAGAGTATCTGGAGAACCAGACCACAAAGCACACTTCATCACCAGATTTCCCTTCTGAAATACATACTATTAATCCTGGTAACTAGCTGACTAAGATGAGTTTGAGGAGGGAAATCCAAACTGAACCCTGACTTGGGTATTAAAGGTAGTCGGGGCTCCTTATTCATTTCAGGAACCATAAGACCCTCTGCTAAACAGCCGGACTGAGGAACCCCTGAGAAAAGACCGACACCGTGGGTGTGCTCAAAATCTGCAGCTCTCCAAGCAGATTTGGTCTGGAGGAACCAAAATCTCACTGACACATTCCTTTACGCCAGGGGTCTCCAACTTCGGTCCTGGAGAGCTACTCTCCAGTAGGTTTTCTATCCTACCTGGCTTCTGATGAGTCACACCTGTTCCTAGTATTTACCTGAGAACAGCTGTGGTTCATTAGAACCCAGGTAGGATAGAAAACTGACTGGATAGTAGCTCTCCAGGACCAGAGTTGGAGACCCCTGCTTTACACACATTAAATTCTTTAAGCCCATCTTTTTGTCAACACAAAATTAAAGATGCATCTGAGGAAAAAAAAACACAGGAAAATGATATAAAGACAGTGACCTGAGGTCAACTCGGCATTTTTTTTCTGGCAGACCATCCAGCTAAAGAGAAATAAAACATCAAGTTGTAATTTAATGAAATCATGTTTTTTTTGGGGTAATCTTTGTTAAGATGAAATTGTGAAGAAAAACAAAAGGCAACATTCTTAAAGTTCTGGTGCCATCAAAGAGTGAATCATGGGTACAAGAGTGAGATAGACCCACCATGGGTAAGCATCTATAATAAACGAAAGAACAGTGCCAGTGTCAATGGTGATGTGGTCTTGGATATTATGTGCAATAAGCATAAATTGTATCAACTTCACCCTGCTGACAAAAAACATCGTAAATGCAGCAGGAAGTGATGTTCAATTCTAAAAGGACAGAATTGTCTCTAGACCCAAGATGGTGCGTTGCAGTTGGGATCATCAGTTCATCGCATTAATTGGACAAAATGCATTGAGATAAATGTGTGCGAGGCTGGATAGAAAGAACGACCCGTGATGCCAGAGTCGGGTCGTTTTTCAGCTAATGGGTGAGAGGTTGGAGAGTTCTTACAGCTCCTGGATGAACTGTGACTGCCTGAGGAGGCTTGACAGCACACAGCAATTTGTTCCCATTAATGAAGACTGGACATTTTTTTCATGGGTAGCTGGTACATACAGAAGGAAAACACACAGGCTGCAGAGTCATGTGATCATAAAGCATTTTGTATACATTTGCATTTGACACACATAATGCTTACACTCCAGCATATCAAACTCTGGCCAGTTTTATAATTATTAACATTTGATAAGCCTTCCACAAAGCAAACAAAAATACTTCTATGAACATATTTTGCGCTCACAAATTCTGGATATCAATTCCAAGAGCACTGCAAGGACACAAAAGCAATGATCAAGCAGTCAATCGCCATTGCCAAGATGGACAGCAGACCCAGACGGATATATCACAAAAGTAAAACCTGGTATGGTCTCTAGCTGTGTCCCTGGGTCGTACCAACTATTGCATGGTCAACCAGTCAGAGTATACAACTAACAGCGGGACTCAGGGCTGAAGAATCAACACAGCTGGGAACCACGTCAACAGCTACTCAACAGCCTAAAGATAAGAGCTGTCAAATCAGGAAGGAATTATTCATCTTCTCCAGAGTCAACGGTCAAACTGAGAGGTGTACAAACCCGCTCCTCGAGGGCTGTGGCATGCTGCCTTTGTATTTCCACTCATTATGTGATGAGAAACGGTTATATTGGAAGATAAAGCATGTGTAATCGGGTAAGTACATCCTGAGATAAAATGGCACATTCAGACAACCAGAGATAAGATTCCTAGGGAAACAGTTTGCTTTCTGCCATGTTATGACTGTGGCACTGATTTGGATATCCGCAGATAGACACACCGTGAAATCTTCCCTGCATAAAACAGACCGGCAGCACTCAAAGCTGCTCTACATTTTGAAGTTTATGGACTGTATTTACACAATTATTCCTTTTCTTTGATGGCTTTTAGGGGCCTGAGCCGTCTCTGAGTTGCCCCGCTGTGGAAGCTGCATTCCCAGACTCCAGGATGCTTGGCAACTGCGTTTTAATTATCCACGAGCCAACATCAATTAGCTACACTCGAGCTGTGACTCTGAAGTAAACAGAGAGCACACGTAACGCAGGAGCTGCGAGAGACGGGTCGTGAGGCTACTTATAATTGCCACTGTAGCCAGATAGGCCCTCCTGAGGCTGCAGCTGCCATGCATTAAGCCAACATGCTCCTAATCCAATCTCTGGCTCACCAGAGGTTCGCAGAACGAGGCCTCAGTTTGAGCTGTTCCGTAAAGTTCGTGCCATGACTTAATTAATCAGCAGACCTGCTGCTTGCGTTTGAATAGACATGCAGTTCATATATGGACTTTAGAATCATCTAGCCATCAGAAAAAGGATGAAATAAGAAGTGAGAGCCATGATAAGCTTGCAGGACTGCTCTGGTGAGCTGCATGATGCGTCTGATGTTAGTACAGCTCATTTAACCTTATTGTTTTGAATATGAAAGTACTAAAATTGGTTAAAAAATGTAGAATGGGAAGGTACGATCCAGAAGCTTTAATAAGTGACAGGACATACACACCAGGGAGCGCCAAAGTGCACAGTGACACACTCGGCCCCTCTGTGAAGACAGCTCCTCCTTTATGATTATCTCAGAGATTAGGACATTTTCTATTATACACATCAAAGACAGCCAACAACATTCTTTTGAAACTTCTTGCAAGACCATTTTCTAAGCTATTGTTCAAGGTGAATAATTATCTATCCATCCATCACCCATCATCCATCCACCCATCTTCTGTACCCGCTTGTCTTATAATTATTTGCGAAACAATATTATTCCACCAGGAGCCCACTTGGCCACTTTCACTGGGCAGCTAAGTGACCAAGATGGACAGTTTGGTGTTGATCTTGTTACCTCTAAGCAGGTGTCACGGAGCCCCTGCCTGCCTGCCTGACTCATCGGTGCAGGAGAGCGTGAGTCTCTCAGACCACTGAAGCACTGACTAAGGGCAGCTACAGCTAAAGTCGAGCCTTTCTCCTCAAGACAGAGAGGTTCATTTCCTGCCGTCTGGGAAACGTGGCAGAGGCTGAATTGAGGTGCTATCTGACGAACGGGAACAGCAACCAGGAATCAGATAGCGTCACACACACAGTGCCAATCTGCCTGCCCGTTTCTGACTAGATTATGCTGAGATTGTACCTTTTGATGGTGATTCAGTCCAAACTGCATGAAAAAACTGAAAGACTCGTAACGAATGCATCCCTGATGGGTTTTCTAATGGCCAACTGCAATTAATGACAAATGTTTTTTGGGGACACAGATACGCTAACCATCAAACCAACACCACTTTCCCACTTCTGTAGCACTTCTATATTCAAGTTTGTTCTACTAAATACCCGTCACATAGCCAATTGCTGCAGATCAGACTGATTTTTGACATCACATTTTAAGAGCCTTATAGTGCATATTTCCATATTACTTCACATTTTGAGAATCACTCTCTACAGCTGTGAATTTCTATTTCCATTATGCTGACATTACACATTTAAATAGCTTGCAAGGTGTCTCCCGTGTTCCCCAATCATTTCCCTTCAAATGAACTCAAGTTCTGTGATTCTTAAACCCGCTGTCTTCGTATTTCTGCAGCCCTGCTATCTGGTCTCTCTTACTGTACCAAGTTGTTTGAAGAAGCTTCTGGAAGTTCTGCCTTGGGAGGAAAAGTTCAAGAGCCCCTTCGGAGAGTGTGCTAGATGCCTTCGAAAACAGCTCTGCATTATAAACAAGACTCTGCTATCTCAAAAAAAAAAGATGGAACGCACTGCAACCGTAAAGCTTGCACGCCAAAAATTCCTTAGAGTTTCTTCACTCTCCCATGAAATTCCACTAGTTGTGTTGTTCTGTCAATTTGTCTTGGATGTGGACTTCTAGAATGTTCTGTGTAACCTATGATGCTCCCTTCTAAATCACCCATCCATTCCAATCCAACAGCAAGAAAGCTTTAATAACTGCTCCCTTGTGCATGATCAGTCAGTAATTAGCAGAGCCTTAATGTTGATCCCGAGCGGCGTCCCTCAGGGCTCAGTTCTGGGACCTTGTGCTCCTCTCACCATCTGGAACCACATACACTGCTATCTGATAGACAGCTTTGCAGCTGTCAGAAAACCGTGGTGAGAATCAGGTCACATCTTAATGACATGGGCTGCTGGGGATGCCCGTGCAGTTATCTAAATAAAACAGATGACAATGCAGAAACTGTTTATAAAGCCGGAATGTAGGTCATTCGGTCCCTTCAAATTAGCTTATTAAGTATCTTTGGCAGGCAGCACAGCGGCTTGGGGACAGCAGTGCTGCCTCATACCTTCAGGGTCAGGGGTTTGAATCCCAACTCCACTGTGTGTGTGTGCAGTTTGCATGCCAGAATGTGCCCTCTGCTGCCTCGGATAGGCTCCAAACCCTCCTGTGACCCTGGAGGGTGGATGGATGGAACAAAATTCACCCTGTCCACAAATGGTGGACATTTCTGCAGCTAACATCTCAACGAGGCTTTGTTTGCGGGGAATTCAAATTCCCACATGCAACTGAATGTTCAGAACACAGTGGCAGTGAACCAGGCCTGAGTTCCTATTAAAAGTGATAGAGTGACAACATTTTAACATAATCTATAGTTAAGGATTTGAATATAAAAAATGCAGCTAACTGAGTACATTAAGAGGCACATTTGTCAAGGCGCTACACTTTAACGATCATAAACGTATGAAAAGCACTCCTAAATAGGATTATATTGTCAGGAAGAATTTTACATGGACATGCTCATTTGCTTGGTGCCGAACATAAAAGCAATCAGCTAGGCATGGGGAATTAGCATGGACAGGGATTCGCCCGTGCATCCTCTCACGACTACACTACAGGCGCTGAAAAGGCCTGGATGGTTGGATCATTATTCGTTCATTTTACCAACACGATCCAGCCACATCTTCACATAAAGAATGGTTTTTTATTCATAATTAACATTATTATTAAGTTAAATGGTTACTGACATCTCTTCTATTCCCATGACACTTCTGAGGATCCTTTAAAGCATCGTCAAAATTTCAAGTGAACATGAAATATAAAAAACGTTCAACGTCAGCCCTTCCAAACAGGAAAACACTTCAGGATTAAAGTATCTCCATGTCGAAAAAGTGAAATGAAATTAAGTGAGGCTTTATTTGCAGTTTTCAAATATACCACCTTGCTCTCCTGTGAGAGACATAGACAGACACACACACACAGACGCACGTACATGCACACACAAACACACAGAGACACAGAGAAACACACAGACATACACAGAGAGACACAGACATTCACACACAGACACACAAATGCATAAACACACAGACACAATTACAGAGACAAACACACACAGACATACCAAACAGACACACACACACGCATGCACAAGAGAATCTTGGTGTCACATTATTATAGCAGGGGTGAGACCTGAGATTTAGGGTTGGCTGCAACCAGGACATGCAAACAGATAAACAGCCCTTTTACACACGCACGCAGATGCGCACACAGAGACACACACACACACGCACGCACGCACGCACGCGCACACACAGACATGCATATGGACACAGATACGCACCATCAGACATTCATACAGTCACATGCAGACAGACACACACATGCATACACAAACGCGCACACACACAGACATACATACACAAACCAAAACACACATAAATACATACAGGCACACGCAGACACAGACAGACACACACATACCGACAGACATACAGACACACACACCGACACGTACACACACACGCACAGACAAGTACATACAGGCACACACACACACACACAGACACGCACAGACACGCACATACAGGCACATACAGGCACAGACACGCACATACAGGCACACACACGCACAGACACGCACATACAGGCACACACACACACAGACACGCACATACAGGCACACACACACACAGACACGCACATACAGGCACACACACACACAGACACGCACATACAGGCACACACACACACAGACACGCACA
>JAODKC010000036.1:182132-201955 GCA_026777985.1 Mormyrops attenuatus
GGAAGGTGCAGAAGATGCAGTAAGAGGAGCACTCCAGGTAGCACTGTCCGTGCAAGAGGAGCACTCCAGGTAGCACTCTCCGTGCAAGAGGAGCACTCCAGGTAGCAGTTCTCATGGATGCATGACCCATGTGTCACTCTCCCTTTCCATGAAGGTAAAGTAGCTTAAAGTAGGATCCCACACATGCTCTCATATCTTCCCCCCCTTCCTTTCTCAAAATAGAAAACCCAATCTGTGACAGCAAAGGAACTGGCCCATGCAGCTACACATGGACTGATCATACTCAGCGTTAAGGCCTGTATCTGAAGACCAAGCCGGAGTCAAAGCAACTGAAGCATCTGAGGCCTCCCGCCGCTCCCAGCAGAGAATGGCAGAGGCAGCCATCTTCCCAGAATGCCATGCTCAGCATCTGAAGCTAATGGCTCCAGGTCCCCAAGAGCTGCTTGTCAGGAGTATCGTGCTCAGCCAATCGCAAATCAAGATCCCGACTGGTCTCCGCACACACCCAACCGTCCAGCAGCAGAAGCACAGAAACCCTGGATTTCATGTTGAAACACAAGACAGAGAGAACAACATGAAGAGGAGTGTCACTGACGCCAGATCAGGCCGCTGCTCGATCAAAAGTCAACTCCCTGGAGTCGGTTAAGGCGCTGGCGCGTTAACTTGGAAAATGTTTTGAAATGTGTGAAACGAATGTCGTTATCTCTGTCAGTACTCGTTGCATATACTCAAAAAATACATAATCAGAAAGCTTCATCTGACTACTTTAAAATGTGTTTTCACAAATAACACAAATCAACATTTTTATAACATAAATGCAAATCACAATAGGCTCCTTTATGGCTTTTCCTCTCAAGGCAGATTTTCAGAAGTGTGTGACAACAACCTAAATAACTGCTTGTTTGTAAAAAAAACAAAAAATCTCATTACAAACGTTATTGTGACTTCTTTCAAACACGCCCACTCTCAGCAAACACAAATATCCGCTTTTATATGAAATAATTAAAATAATTAGTGTATAAGTTTCCTCATGGTGTGTTACCTGTGGACACACCCCCAAGTGCGAGTGGTTATTGCCATGCCAACGATACGTTCATTCAAGGCGGCGATAACCCACGCGTGGAAACACCGACCGAGAATGACATAAAAATGGCACGTGAAATCAGGCAGATTGTATTTGCTATTTTCGCAATGGCATGCTCTCATTTTTCTACCGAAGAAGCTCTGCAGCAAGCTCAATCATTACCCGACAGCGATGATAAAATTAATTCATCCTACGATGAAGATTGTGACAACATTGAGGATTGTTTTAAAGACTGGCACAAAATAAGCTCTTCTTAATCATGCTAAGAGAATTCCCCATCCTGCCATACTTACCATTCGTACTGCCTTCAGCAAACATAAAGTACAAATTATACAAGTTTTTGTCTCATCTCACACTGACATTCAGCACTAGACAGGCCCATTGACAGGCTGGTTTGGGTATGGGGAGTTCCCCAGGTGCATATCATTCATATTCATGACAACAGCTATTTACCCAGGTAGAGACAACTGAACAGAAACAGTGACATAATTAAGTAACATCTCTCTATTAAACTGAAAGGAGTTAGTGAATAACTTTAATACAGTTGCATAGCTAAGACTTGTGCCTACAATGGTCTGTGTTCCAAAGCGCACTGGGTATGAACCAATTTGTGATTATTGGAATTATCCTAGCTTGTTTCGAAAATCAGGTTTTTAAACTGGATCATTTTTAAAAAACCTAAAAGAAAAATAAAATCTTGGCAAAAAACTGCTATATTATTATACCCGTTTGTGCTGGAAACAAAAACACAGGACACACTGAATCGTTACGTTTTGTGCTGCTGATTTACACAGAAAAGTCAAAGCAAGTCATGGCATCTCAGAAGGCCTTAGACCCCAGAGGGTTAATAAGAAAACAAATTAAAAGAAATGAAAACAAACAAAGGAACAAAGAGTCAGCAAGGAACAGGGCCACGATCAAAAGCCAAGGGTGAGTAGCAGAGGTGACCCTGTTGCCACCACAGGACCACATGATGAGGCTGCTCATCGTGCTATAGGGCCAAGTTTTCAGTGGGACAGAAACTCCACGGGGGTGAAAGACTTAATTAAGGCTCTGAGCAGAGGACCTGGCAACATCGACCGCAACCCGACAAAAACAGAAGTGAATGTAGGCAGATCCTGGATCAGTGAAGTTTAGCTGGCAAGGAGGATATAAGTTTGTTTGTGGGGGCATTACTGTCCTGGGTGGGTGTGTCATTTCTAAAAGTTAGAGAGGCAAACACGAACGACAGATCTGAGCTGAAAGGATGACCTGATCAAAGCAGGAAAGTAGTGGATTGGCTGGAAATTATCAGATAACTTCAAGTTTTGAAATACTTCAAGTTAATACATGAAATCAATAATTCTCTGTCATTTGATGTAACAGTAATTAAATGTAATGGATTTCATTTAAACAATGCAGTCTTAAAGAGCATACGTCCACCCAGGGCTGTCCTTTCACACATATTAATCATTCACTTGAATTGTTAAATGACAATTCAGATGAGAAATTAATCTTTCCCATGAGTAATGGCTATCATCAAAGAGCCCTCTTTCTTCTCTCATCCTTCTGTTCCAACCCCCCGGACGGCTAGCCAGTCTAACAAGCCTGACTTCAATTCTCCTCCCGCCCATTATGGCCGACCTGGTCACTCCCCACCTCATCATATTCCCGAAGTCCATCTCAATCCGCCGTCTACAGTTACTCCACAGCTATGAAGGAAGGAACCACACACCATGCCCCCACACACAGACACACACTCGGGCCACACACACAAAACCAGGGGCTATTCTAGGATTTTTTTAAGGTGGGGGCATGGATGGCCCAACCTTATTATCCAATGATATGTTTTGAATCAGTGAGTACCCAGGGAGGGGGCCCTTGGGGGGTCAATCAGATTACAGCTGGGGCAAGTGGTCCTTCGGCCCTGCTCCTACACACAACACCATCCACGTGAACAGAGCAGAACGTCCTTCTGTACCGTGCTGCTTGCTTTCCAGAGCATCTGAAAGCTCAGGCTCAGCACCATCCACATCTGCATCCCACACGGATCTGTTTGGTGAATATCTCACGCGCCTTTTTCTCCAGTGTCACGCCAAGGAATGGAATGGAAATGACTGAAGATACTTTTACTCTCTTCTCCGTGACAGTCGGGAGGCTGTTACCAGCACCTAACCCCTGGCTTCTGAAATGGACAGAATGTAAAACACAGGGAAGATGAGAGCTCCAGAATGGCCTCGGGATCTTTTAATGCCAGTTAGTTTCTTGCACCTGCAGTTTCAGGTCCATGCACAGCGATTCTCAGCTCACTGCAGTCCTCCGTGAAACCATCACTGACGCTACACCCACTGCAACCTCAGCATCCATAATGCGCCAGTTTCTTTCGTGAGGGTTGTAAGGTGACAAAACTCAACATGGTCCATCCTGACACCCGTGTAGCCAGGTTTATGCAATATCTGTGATCACGGCTCCACTAGGTTTGCAGAGAATTCCACACTAACCTACTGACATTTTTGCCCAGAATGAAAAAGTCAAACATTTCTTCATTAGGTGACTAAACAATTTAAAGATTTAAGAAGTTTTTCCTGACCACATTTCAGGATACAGAGAATGAACTTCTAAAGTTGGAGTACTCTGCTTTGTAGTAATAAAATATACAGCTGATGCACGGCGTAGAGGCCCCTCACTGTATCAGTAGGACCCAAGACAGCTGTCAGTGTTAGATTTGACAGGGAAAGTCAGCAAAAAAAACATCTCAACAGATGAAACAGGGAGTTTTCCCCTATTATTTTTTTAAATGTTATTTCAAAAGCACAAGTGACAGATGGGCTCAGCATTTTCCACTTCATGAATTAAACAAGACCAGTTGCTAAGAGAAAGCAGTATAACCAAGAGAGCCAGAGGCGGCCTGGAGGAGCCCAGACTCAGACCCGGGTCCGAAGAGGGCGGCTCTGGCCCGGGCACGGCTCACGAGCGCGCCCCCCCCCCGCCCCCACTCACCTTTCAGGCTGCTGATGCGGATGGTCTGCTTGCTCTGGATGTCCCACAGCCGAATGGTCTCATCGTGGGAGCCGGAGAGCAGGAGGGTGCCGTCCATGGAGACAGAGAGGGAGGTGACTAGGTTTCTGGGGAAGAGAGACGGAGAGGGCCAGTCAGGGCCAGCAGGGAGATGGGGAGGGCCAGTCAGAGAGACGGAGAGGGCCAGTCAGGGACAGTCAGAGAGACGGAGAGGGCCAGTCAGGGACAGTCAGAGAGACGGGGAGGGCCAGTCAGGGACAGTCAGAGAGACGGGGAGGGCCAGTCAGGGACAGTCAGAGAGACGGGGAGGGCCTGTCAGGGTCAGTCCGTTAGACGGGGAGGGCCAGTCAGGGTCAGTCACAGAGACGGGGAGGGCCAGTCAGGGACAGTCTGAGAGATGGGGAGGGGCAGTCAAGGTCAGTCAGTTAGACGGGGAGGGCCAGTCAGGTTCAGCAGGACCCCCTGCCACTAGCCTCCTTACCCCCCACCCCCCCATCTGCCCTCTGAGCAGGTATACCAGTCAACATCACTAGAGCATCAACTCTAGATCAGCTATACCACATTTCTGAAAAATTTCCCTCATGCAGTGGCTCAAACTTTCACAATCAGATCCCCTTTTAGTCCAGATTTTTTACCATTACGAAACAAGATCCTGCACTCAAACACTGGTTCGGCATCGTACTTCCAGGCATGCTCTGGAAACTGTGTGAACCAACAGCAAAAGGCAGTGCGTGTAAATGCCCACTGCTGACCAAAGCTCATGAGGATACAGGCATCCTGAGGAATTCGCAATGCAGATGTTGGCATTTGACTAATTGAGACACAAAAACTCCCTTTTTCCCAGCAGGCCAATCATCTTCGCTGATTCTGTGCACACAGACAGGAGCCTAATTACCCTGCATTTGCCCAACAGCCATAATAATGAAACACATTGTTTTCGGCGTTAAACAAAGCACGCAGCTCGCTCCGGCTGCACACGGCCGTGCCCCCCCCCAGCTATCCACAATACACCCCTAATTCCCGGGCACCTGTACAGCGCGCCAGCCCGCATGGCTCTGCTCAGCTCAGTCATCCCCTGTGCCCTCCCGTCAGACCGCTGTACCGTGGGGCACGTCCTGCAAATATGCTTTTTGAAAGGAGCACTCAGCTCTACGTGGCTCCTGCCAGCCAGCGATTTTCCACAGCATTCTGCATCTTTGCATCTGCCAGTGATTTGGAAAAGAGGAGAAAGAAATTAAATCAAATAAGAGGGAGGGAGTTAAGGGAAGACTACCTGTGTCCTTTGAAAACCTGGCTGCCTTCATTATCCGACTGGAACGTCTTATCTCGGCTGACGTGCTGTCAAACAGAGGGGGAAAAAAATCACTATGAGGCACGTTATGAGAGACCAGGGAGGGAGGAAGCAGACAGACGGACTAATGGCGACAAGCCTTTCATTATCCGATCTGCTCACATATCGGCAATACAACAAAAAACAATAAAAGGGCAGGAAGGTCAGTGAGAGCTATCAATAGCAAACACAGACTGTGGTTGAACATTAAGCCGTCAGTTTACGCTGAAGGAGAAATAACACAAGACCAGAGACACTCAAAATCGATTATATTCCCTGACAGTACCCAACCGCTGCTGCCCAAAAATTATATCCTGCGGTTTGTCAAAGGGGTCACATAATAAAAGAAATTATGCGCAAGAAACATTATCTTGGGCTAATCTATTATAATCACATAAAAAGCTTCTGTTAGATTTTTGTTAATGTCGGTGTGCTGTTAAACTGCCTATTGTGGACAGGTGTGTCACTGTGCAGTTAAATTCCAGGCTAAGAGGTGCAAGCCATCTCATGCTGGTAACGTGCATTACTGTGAACGAGCAGGTGAAGAGCACCAGCCTTGAGGGTGGGGGGACATAAGGCCTTTACAGGGCACTGCCCCACAGCAAGCACCGGCAGCGGGCCCTCTGACGCTGTTAGGGCACAGAGCACACATGGATGGCAAGGAGACAGCCAGGCCCAGCCCAGAGACCAGCAGTGCTTAAAACGTTTAGGCAGTAAAAAAAAAAAAAAAAAGGTATGTGAATAGGCAGGATAGAGGATATCTGTGTGTGACAGACATCCATGTGTACAATGAAGCATATGGAGGCTCCTGAATGCTGCCCGTCCTCCTCACAGCTAGACAAGGCCCACCGTCAAGCGCACCTCTGCTGCAGGGGTCTCACGGCAGGGGAGGCCGACCTGGGCAGGCAGTCGTTCTCTGTAAATTGTTGTGAATTTTGTGCGAATGGCCATTATGAAAAGGGGTACTTTTTGGTGACCTTAGTGTTATAATGGGCTGGGGGAGGGACGCCCCCTGCCCCCGCCCTAGCTTCCACCATGACTGCTTTGCTGTGGATTAGGAACATTCACCTGGGATGTTTTACGTGAAATAAACTGCTTGCTTCTACTTATGGGCAGTCTGCTCCAGCCGATGACGGAGGATCCGAATTAGTGCTTCACTACACTGAGCATATCCCCGCAGTCAGTGTGGCTGCTCGTTTATCCAGCGCTGCTCTGAAGGCACATGAAAGGGCTCTGTGCTGCCTTTGCTCCTACAAGCAGCACGCTTGTTAGATGGATGCAAACACGAGGAAGGGCTTCGGAGCCAGGGCTGGGGGCTGGCAGGGAAGTCATTTTTGTACACAAACCATTATGACATAAGATTCTGTTGAAACTGTTGTTCAGGGAAACTGGTCTTTAAAGAACTTTGTTTTTAAACATTATTCTGTCAAGTTAAATGGTCAGAGTGACAGGCGCCCCCTACTGACCAGTGGTTTAAAAACCGAAACTGAAAAAATGGATAGCTTTTCAAAGACGCACAAAACAAGTGTAGCTTCTAAAGGAAAGTTCACAGCCAATTCAGACCCTTTGAAAGCCATCAAACGTTCCTGAATTATAAATGGCACTGAAAGCCTCCTGTTCCTCTCGCTGGGGCTCAGGGTGTCTGCTTGCCCACATCACAACAAGTGACCCTGAGTTCCGCATCCTCGTCCTGCTGAACGCCGAAACCCCCAGTTCCAGTTACCTCCCTGGGTTTGTTGGCCCTTTGCATCCTCGTCCTGTTGAATGCCGACACCCCCAGTTCCAGTTACCTCCCTGGGTTTGTTGGCCCTGAGCTCCACATCCTTGCCCTGCCGAACGCCGATGCCCCCAGTTCCAGTTACCTCCCTGGGTTTGCTGGCCCTTTGCATCCTCGTCCTGTTGAATGCCGACACCCCCAGTTCCAGTTACCTCCCTGGGTTTGATTTCATTCTCCTTCACTTCTAAACCCATCCCCAGTTCCTGCCACTCAGTAGCAAGCATGCTACCTCTGCTAGATGTCACCTCTTTGAAAACCCCATGGGTGAGGCCCTCCTGGCCATGGCATCCCTCCTCACATCTCGGGCAGAGTAACAGACCTCTTGGCCACCCTCTCCTGCAAACACGTGATTAAGAATTCTGGCTGTGTTCACCACAGATACACAGACAAAGACAGACATAAACACAGACACAGAAATGAGAAATCAGCCCCAAAAAGTAACAGCCAGTTCAATCAGAGCGGCTTGTGGTGGGGCAGAGCCTCCAAAGTGTAAATGAATTATTAACATTTTTAAAGTTGATTCCTAACAGTAAAACTGTCCAAAACTGCAGAGGTGAGATTCAGTGCTCTCCGTCCTGAGGCACTATTACCCTCAAAGAGATCTTTTAAAATATATCTTTCTTTAAGCCAAGAGAATAAAAAAATTACCCAAGAACAGCTTCGTTAAAGATCTGTCTACGTTATGAGAACCCTAATTAGCAAATTGATCATTAAATCAATGACCTGAATCCAATAATTAAGGGTCTGAATGCTTTTCCGTTGATGGTGACATTTCTAAGGAGAACTTTGGAAATCCTACCAGCGATTAAATAAATCAATAACTCTGACTGTGAGCAATGGACACATACCTCAGAACCAGAGCGACAAGACAGGGAGATGGGGGGCGCGGCAGGTACATGGGCTTAACATGGAGGATACGCCTGTGGGGCGCTGCGTTTAAACATGCAGAAGCACCCCCAGTTCCCTAACTGAGAAGAGTGACTTCATCTTTCAGCTTTCCCTTTGTTCGGCTGGAAAAACGCCGGATCCCAGGGGACAGATAAGACCCCAAACATCACATAAAGATCATAATAAACACATAAAAAAGTGAGGAAAGAGAGGAGATACAGGGACCAGCCAACTGCGAGCATCAAGGAGGAATGGCGAGGAGCGAAACACATCTAATGCTGCTAAGGGCAGAATCCCAAGCATAGAGCGGCCCAGGAAATAGGCATGCCGGCCCCACCCCCCAGCCCGGCTTGAAGCGCTAAGCGAGCCCCATGGGGTCTCCCCAATTAAGGGTGAGAAAACGTTCTGCATTTAGCTTAAGCTGCTCATTTGTTTTTTTTATTGAGTTTTTGGTGGGTGAGGTGGGGGAGCACTTCATGAGGCAGTAAGGAGGATTTCTAATGGGTTACATCCAGCCAGCTGCCCATCAAACCAACATTTACTCTGTACGAGGCAGCGAGGAGGGGCGATTACTCTGGCAGGAGCCATAACTCATACAGAGGGGCCAACCTTATCGTTAGCCAATCATATGTTTTGAGTCAGAGAGAAACAGGGACTAGGGCACTCTGGGGTCCAATCAGCTTTAAGCTGGGGCCCATTCCTGTGTGGCCTCAGCCCTATATACACCTCAGACAGTGAGTCAGTTTTACAGCAACAGAGGAAAATAGCTAACTAAAAAGGTCGCCATTAGCCAGTGCTAATCTAGCTGACTCGGGGGCAGGGCAGCGGCGAGAAGAGGAGCAGATGGGCAGAGGAGGCAGCAGTGCGGGGGGCCGGACGCGTCTGGCTGACCGCTGGCAGGGAGAGACTGGTGTCCTGTTCACAGCTGGGGTCACAGAGGCAGACAGCGCTGGTGGGGTGGGGGGGGGCAGAGCAGAGACACACACACAGAAACAGACACACACAGACACAGGGAAGCGTGACAGGAGCACGAATGCGTCAGTTACAGGCTGGGGAGGGTCCCAAAGGTGAGAACAATCCTATAAGTATCCTGCTGCCGAGCGGTTAATCTACAATCGGTTCACAGCATCTCTCTTAAAAGACCAGAGCTCCCAAAAGAGCGAGAGGGAAAGACAGGATGTCCCACAATGCTCTGCGGTGGTCCCCACCAACCCACACTGAAGTCTAAGGTTGAATGATTCCTGTTAAGCGTTATTAGAAGGAGGAGAGGAAGTGAAAGGCAGGCATGCTCTGCACAGCAGTCCCGAAAGGTGTGTCGCGGCCCAGCAAGTGTTATGAACAGAGAGGGAGGCAACCGACCAAGACGCCCAGGGAGTAGGACACGGCGAAACATGCCACGCGGAGCGCCCCCCGGTGGTGTGTGCAAGCTGTCACCATGATCAAGCAGGAGAGGCCTGCACCACAAATGGGGGACAAAGGGAGGACTGCATTTATCCTGGAGAGAAGGTGGTGTCTGACCCCTTCTGACCCCCCTCGCATCTGCATACTGCCCCGGCATCACCCGCCAGAGCGGGACGGGACCCACCTCCAAATGGTGAAGCGGCTGTGGATGTAGCGGAGCCTAAGGTCAGCTGGGATACTGCGGAGCAAACTGACTCACGTAATACTACATATGCTAGACACTATACTACATAGTATATCTGTAAGGAACACCCACAGACTAATGGATGTTTATCTACCTTTTTAAGCCAAGTCTTTTGGAAGAATTATTTCATCCATGTTAGCACACCTAACACACCATCAATAATGTTAACAAATGCGTTTAAGTTACTATAATAATGGAATGCGTGGCTTCTTGCCAAAGAATTCAAAAACAGACTCTCTCCATTTGTTTATCCCAAATTATGTTTAATCCATCAAATTGAGGATACTTATCATATAATATCAATTAATTTAAAGAGAGTGTACACTACAACAACACTGCTTTCACTGCTTCAGAGCAAGTGCTGAACCTACACGGCCATAAGCCCCATGCTCTTTACAAATATCTAGCCAAACTAATGGATACAGAAACTGCACAAATTAAACCCTTCAACTGCCTTGCACTTGAGCAGGGAATACATTTTCTTCACGCCACTAATGGGCTTTCTGTTTCTTACATTTTTCTATGACTATACTGACAGCACACTTATTAGTTAACACAGCACACATAACACCAAAGTAGAAGCATTTTCATAACAATGTGTTACAGAGTAATTAATGACGGGTCAGTAAACCGGCAAGCTACCGTCCCAGCAGACAGACTCATAAGGTGAACTTCCGTTCAGCCGCCTCCGGAGTGGTTTTCCCCACGCATCTTACCCGATTGGCCTCATTTCCCTGAGTACGAAGATGCTGAACTAGTGCATCCCGTCTGGGAGGCTCTTAGCAAAACCCCTCATGTATTTAAAAACGGCAAGCCAGGAGCCGGAAGCCTTTCAAATTTCCACAAGAACCACTCTCGGGACATTTGAAAAGGGTAAAAAAAAATAAAAAAATCCGCTAAATCAGTAATGAGACAGGAGCAGGGTGCTGTCGGGCGTGTGCTTACCGTGCTGGAGAGTGACACCTGGAAGATGCTCCCATCACTGCCACCACAGAAGAGGAAGTACTCACAGGGGTCAAGGGTCACGGACATGATGCCCACATCGAAGAGGATGGTTAAAAGCAGCTCGCCCGAGGAGAGCTCCCAGAGCTGTGGGGGGGGAGAGGAGAGGAGAGACACGTGAGCTCATCAGAGGGCAGGCTGCAGCTCGGAGTGGGTGAGCTTTTGGGGGGGGGGCAATCTCGGCTGCAGCTGTGTCTGCAAGTTTGTGTTCCAGCTTGAAATGAATTGCTTGACAGATCTATTTATTACCGGCAATGTGACACCTAACACCTTCAGCAGACATTTAGAAATGGTCACTCTTTGGCTGCTAAGCCCTGCTGCATGGAGCGGGGGGGGGGGGGGGGGTACCACTCTTACTGGGGGGCACTATGATGACTGTCACTGGCGATGAGAGGACATACTGAAGGCTATGGGTGGCAGACAGACACAGCTCCTGTGGATGTCCTGACGTCATTTTCGTCACAGGGGTGAAGTGCAGAGGCCATGTTTTGGCGCGAGGGTGCCTATCACACCAAAATCTAAACGATGACCCGATCTATGGTGCAAACGCACCCCAACGGTTCTCTGGCCAGGGGAGCAGTCTAGCAGAAAGTCACAAAGGTGATCAGACCAAAGATTGTATATAAACACCTTTTCTACCCTGTCTGATAAGACTGAAAACAAACATGGTGAGCAGATTCCAAGAAAGGTTGACCAAGAAAGTCCAGAAATACCGGCATTTGTATGGTTCCTCGAGACGGGATTTTAAAGTCTCCCAAATGGCTGCAAACTAAAATAAAATACGTTTGTAACTGTAATGCCATATACCCCTGCGTACTGTAAGCACTTAATACTGCTACTGTCAAATACTTACTGTTAATGTAACACCCATATCACACTTCATAAACGTGACTTAAGAGCGACTTTGCTCTACAGCGCCACCCCAGGCCTGTGGACAAAGTCTGCACACTTTGCATCCGCAGTATTTTATAGGGCACCAAGATGAGCCAGTAGTTAATGCAAGGGGCATGGGAAGAAAGGTGGGGTCACCAGCAGCCGTCCCAAAAGGCAGGAACCCCCCTTTGAAGGGCATGGGCCCAATGCTCAGTCAGCCTGCCAGCCGTAGCGAACAGATAAACCGCGTTTGTCCGATACACTTATTCTAAGAGGAAATAGTGATTTGTCTGCAAGAACAGCGCCCTGGGTGGCTTTGTGAATTAAACAGCGTCTACAAACGCTGTTCCAGGACAGGGATCACACTAAATTAAACACTGTCCCCCATCAAGCAGAAACAGAGCAAATCGCTGCCTGCCTGTCTGCTGTCAGTGGCTATTCCACAGATATACTGTACATTCAGCCTCACCTACAAAAGACCAGCACTAATGGAAGATTTCAGTGTCACTCCACCAGCTATAACGTATCTGTGCTTCCGGGGACGAGCACGCATCACAAAATGCTGATTTGCACATCCACCCATCCATCTATCCAGTCACACAATGCAGGGCACAATGCTGTGGGGCACACTGACCAGGATGTCCGTCCGTCACAGGACACACACATTATGCGCGATCTAGGAGATCGCTCATGACAGCCGAACACACTGGTCAGACCCATTTTCACTGCACAGTCCCTGCAGGAATTATGTAAACGAGCATATTGCTACTGTCAGCCCTAAGCACGCCTCCATGACGCAGGAGGACATCCGCAGAGCCTAATGACTCTCCGCGGCCACATAGGAAGGCAGACCGTTCCTGGGTATGGAGACTCCAGGGACACAGCAGTGATGGAGGACCGGGGGGCGGGGGGTTGGGGGGCACAAGCTCGAGCCCTGATCCAGGCCGCCAGCTACACAGCCTGGGGCAGGACTGGGGACCGCTTCCCCTTCAGCCCACACATCTCGCCCCGGGGGGGGGGGGTCACTGAAGAAATTATGGAAGCTAAAGAGCAGTGTGCATGCTCTGCTCTCCCCAAACACCTACTGATGTTTACAGGACACAGTGCCCACTAGCCGAGTCCCAAACTCCCCAAATAAGGCAGCACACCTCTACAGTAAACAGGTTACCCATTCAGGTGCCCTTAACACACATGCTGAACTTCGCTATGCACTGAACACCACCAAATGCTGAATGCCCCTGCTGGCACAAGCTGACTACCCCCATGCTCTGAATGCCACAAAGTGCTGAATGCCGGCATACTACCGGTACACGCCGGTACACGCTAAACATGCTTGCTGCCATGGGGTACATGCTGAACGTTCCTGCGGCTATACACTGAACACAGTCATGCGCTGAATGCCAGGACACCCTGAATACAGCCATACACTGAATATCACCTTGTGCTGAACGCTGGCACAGGCTGAACGCACCTGCCGACACATGCTGACTGCCACCATGTGCTGAATGCCACCACACACTTAACGTCGGCACGCGTTAAGTGCGTGTCGGCACATGCTAAACACCACCACGTGCTAAGCGTTCAGCGCGTGGCAGCAGGCACACCACCATTCGCTGAACATTGCCCTGCGCTGATCACTGGCACAGGCTGAACGCACCTGCCATCACGTGCTGAACACCGGCATATACTGAACACTGCCACATGCTAAACGCCCCAGCCGCCGTCAGCCGGCGACACCAGCAGACCAGCAGCAGGTGGGCAATTAGCAGGAGCAGATCCCAGCAGACAGAGGAGGGGAGCGGCACAGAGCAGCCAGGCCCACTGAGGCTGCCACCAGCCGGAAGGCACACACTGGCACACACAGAGCCCTCAGGGGGTACCAGTAACAAGCCGCATGTTAATTAGGGTAGGTGTGCTGATGACCCACAGGCGCGTGTGTCGAAACAGGTAAGATGTTACAGCTGTGGGCTGGAAACACGCAAACAGGGACGTTAGGGACTGGATAATGAGCAACCTCCTACACCGAACTCCAGCATGGCAGACAGGATCACGGTGCTCACAGCAATGCGGCCAAGCGCATGTCCCGATACACATCACCAGCCCTTGCACCATCCACACAGTAGACAGGCTCGCAGCTATGCAGCCGTAACCACATCCCGATACACATC
This sequence comes from Mormyrops attenuatus, assembly GCA_026777985.1. Taxonomy (NCBI): domain Eukaryota; kingdom Metazoa; phylum Chordata; class Actinopteri; order Osteoglossiformes; family Mormyridae; genus Mormyrops; species Mormyrops attenuatus. The sequence continues at coordinate 195,897 of JAODKC010000036.1, forward strand.
ATCAGGACATACACCGTCCACACCAACATGGCAGACTGGATCACGGGGTTCTCAGCTACGCCGTCACACGCACGTCCTGATACACATCACATGGCACAAGGGCAGCGGGTCATAGCCATGAGTGATGCATTCATGGTCCATGAATTCAACCCTGCTATTTGGCCTCAGAAACGGTGCCCTAAAGTATCTTCTATTGGCACTCATGATAAATGCCCCCGCTAACCTCTAAAGAACGAAGCTAATGGGGGTTACAGTTCCCCCCCCACACACCCCCACGATTCACCTTCACAAGCTGGCCGTCTCCCCATGCCAAGAATTTGTGTTAAAGGCAGCAGAGCCCCCCCCCCCATGCAGAGCCCCCGCCGAGCAGAATGATGGAGTGGCTCATGTCAGGGATACAGGCACTCCCGCCACTTACCACGCGTCTGCCCATTCAGCCTCCCTGTAGCCGACGGCGCCGAGCACAGGGATGCCTGTGAGGCGCGCGACAAAGTCACGGCGAGGCCGCATGCCCCTCCACATCACGGCTCGTGGTATCTGCTTCACAGGTGTGACTGCACAACCATAAGGAGGCAACGAAGTGACTGGCAGCTCTGTCTAACTCAGATATCATCAACAGAATCGGTCCTTATCTGCCCCCCGGTCAGAACCATCTGGCCCCTGGCTGAGAGATGATCACCTCGTCTCACACGTCCAGCGTGCTGCGATGTCAGGGGAACGATCCGCTCGGCTGCATTATACTTAGACTGCATTCCTCCAGGGCTCGATTCAACACTTTGCAGCTAGTTCGGGGGCTACTGTCGCCTTACCCAGGATCTAAAGACTAGTGCACAGCACTCTGCAACAACCAGCTTTTAAAAAACAATTCTACACCAAATTAAATGTGATTTATAAAAACCCATATTTTACAAAGATTACACCATCCACAGTCTCCATTTAAATAAAGAATACATTTATTCTTCACTAAATGTAACAGGCCACCACAAAAACATGTGCATGACATGGATCCAATCGTTTTCATTCTAGTCACAGTGCACAAGAGAAAAAAAACGCATAAAACTCCTGGTAGGATCTTTCATATTCAAATATGAAATGGGTATTTTAGGGCCTGCTGGATCCTCTGGCTTTCCAACAAGCCAGGTGTCAGTGTTTCTCTGCTCGTATTCCAATATAATCTGCCGCTGTGCTGCACACAGGAAACTAGATGGTTTACAGACCATTTCATTCACTTGACTGGTAATCAGGATCTTCGAAATTTATGCAAAAAGATCACCATGCTAAAGCGAGAGATCACCGACTTCTGGAGATCTGCTAGACATCAACAGCACATCTGTAATGCAGCAGCTACCAAAATGCCAAATGCAGTCAGGTCCCAGGAAGAACTGCAGTTGTACCTTAGGGCAGTGTAAGAGCAGACTCAGCTGTGGATACCCCTATAAGGCTCATTTGGGTAAAGTTATGTAATCATCCTGTTAAATAAAGCCAAAACTAATTCCACGGGGACACGGCATTCAGGAGGCAGCAGTCCAGGAGAGTGTCACACTGACAAAGCCACGCTCCGCTTCTTAATCCCCAGCTGGGAGAAAGCGACAAATTCCCTAGCACTCCGAACTGGCTGAGTGTGCCACTTAAACACATGACAATAATGGGCCCTCCATATGGAGCATTTTTAACAGGCAGAAAGGGCCGCTCCCCACCGCCAGCACCAGGTCAGGCAGGTTTATCTACAGGAAATACACGGGGTGCAAGCTTCAGCTTGGCGGGTGGAGAAGACAGACAATTAAAGGAAAAACCTGGCCAGTATTTCTCACTCGAGAAAGACTACACCTCCCCACATGCTCCACACGCTCGCTAGTCCTGCCAGATTACTCCTTCACTCTCTGTCTTACAGTAAGCCAGGCTTAAATGTCTTTGTTTGCTGCACAGCACAAACACAGTGCCACAGCAGAGTAATCATCACGAGGGAGTTAGTCACGCCCATTGTCTCACACTGCCGAAATTCACTACGCTCTGGCGCTTCTCTGCTCCTCAGCAATGGGCCAGCGAGTGCAGCCCTCTGTGACATGAGGGCCACAAATCGGCAAGGCCGGCAAGATGAGCTGGCGAGTGTGGCCCTTGGAGATGTGAGGGCCACAAACCAGCAAGGCCGGCAAGATGAGCTAGCGAGTGCGGCCCTCGGAGATGTGAGGGCCACAAACCCGCATAGACGGGGAAATGGGCTAAAAAGTACGGCCCTCCGTGACATGAGGGCAACAAACCGGCACAGACGGCGAGATGGGCTAGCAAGTGCGGCCCTCGGTGTCGTGAGGGCCACAAACCGGCACAGACGGCGAGATGGGCTAGCGAGTGCGGCTCTTGGTGATGTAGGGGCCATAAATGAATAGAGTGGAGTTTGAACATGTGACCCCACTAGCAGAGCAGCATAACAGCTTCCAGCACCTCAGAAATAACGGAGCTCCTGTGAGGAGGCCGCAGTGGATAGCGCCTTCAGGCTGCTGGGCCCAGCTGGAAGTATCAGTTCCAAGCATCTTTTCTATTTCTGAAATCTCTGAAAATATTCAAAACGAGAGAAGCCTCGAAAACTGCAAGCTTGTTCAAACTCGCAATGAAAAGGGTCAATTAACGATCAAAGGTTCAACTCCCAGCACAGCCCTGAAGGTTCTCCTGAATTTACCATTAAAGGACAACTGGCAGAAAGATTCCAGTCACATTTCACCAGTTAAAGGACATGCATCAGAAATTTCTAGAATAAATCAAAGAGAAACCCTGTTCCGCAGTGACCTCCCATGCAGGGGTCGCCCTGCATTGTGCTCCATGCTGCCTGGGGCAGGACACAGGTTCACCAAGACCCTGTACTGAATAAGCAGTTATGGAAGACGGATCAGTGACGATAAATGGGTTTTTAATTATTATTTATCTACCCCTCCCCCCGTGACACCAGCTGGCGGGGATGGATGGATGGATACCATTAAGTCCATGTCACCTACAGCCCATCAAAGGCTGTGACAGGAATGAGCAGAACTTTCAGACAGCATACCTGGGTATTCAAATGAGTCAATGGAAGATTTATAGCAAGTGATCTATAAGGAACAGAGGCATGTAATGCAAAACAACTTCTACTGAAAATGCAAATCAGTGTAGAACTAGAAATGATGCTGTTGGAAGAACAACATTGTATTCCCCAGACAACCCCTCCCCCCATCTAATCCTGACTCCTCCCACATCCCCAACCTCTACGATCAGCTGGAAATGTGAATTACCTGAATGCTCCAAGTCCTAAATGTGACATGTAACTCTGAAATTGTGCCTGTCAATTTATCACATATTCCACTTTTATGCCAGTCTACACAATCTTTCCCCACCAACTTAGGTGGTTAGCTAAGTATTTCTTAGGACATTAAGACATAGAAGACTGTCTTAAAATGTCCATCCACCTATCTATTTTCTGAAACGGCTTGTCCTATTCAGGGTAGAGGCGGGTCTGGAGGCTATGGGAGCAAGCCAGGGAACAACTCAAGGTGGGGCACCAACCCATCGCAAGGCACAATCACACATGGTATCTCCAATTAGCCTCAGCATGTTTTTAGACTGTGGGGAGAAACCAGAGTACCTGAAGGAAACCCCACGACGACACGGAGAGAACATGCAAACTCCATACACATGGAGCCATGGCAAACACTGGAACCCAGGTCCCACACCAGCATGTTGCACCCATCTTAAAAAGAATCATATTATTAATATTATTTACGTGTAAATACTTACATTGAATTATTATATTTATTACTTATTTATTTGCACTATGTTTGTGACATGACAGCTAAAACAGATACAGATGCACCAATGGTATAACTAAGTAACTACCATAAAAAGTCAAACAGGCAGACATATACAGACCCCATTTTGGGATTCGCACATAATAAATTTCGCCAAATGAAAATATCACAGAATACTTTATTAATAGCCCAACTTTGTGTGGCTTGTCTCACTATAATAAAGTCCACTAGATTTGTGCCTGTGTTCATGTGTCACCACTGATTAGGAGACACAATAAAATGCCCCCATGATAAATTTTACTGTCTACCAGACTGCTGAGATTAAAATTTATTCATGTTCGCAAGATGGGTTCTTCCTGTCCGCCCTCTGCTGCCACTGACTGCTACTGTGTCAATTTTGGGGTGACTTGTCTCAGAGATTTTCACCCAAATATATGGTTGTGAAGTGGTCAAAGATTCATCAAAGATCAGAGTAAGGAGAGTAATAAGATCAAAATCTTCACCGATAGAATATGCCTGCAAAGTTTGAAAAGGATCCATGAAATACTTTTAGAGTTACTGTGTTCATAAGACCAAATACCTTTCACAGCTGTTGTTTCTTCCTTTGCTGCCACATAGTCTTACTGCTTCATTTTTGGGGAAATTACTCAAAATGAAAAGAGGTACTGACCTTTATCTGTACGCTGTTTGTGTGGACTAGTAATGTGTCATCAGATGTTTTTTGCCTTTCACATGCATTCCTTCAGTTTTATGATGAGTTCTCAAAATGTGACTAGTTCCAGGTTTGAAAAAGACCAGTAAAATATTAGGGTTAGGTATCATTTGGGCTTTTTCCCAATACTGGTGCTAAAACAACACTTTTAAAATGGAGCCAGTGCCTAAAATGGTGCCCTGAATTGACACTTAAAAAAAATAAAGCATGCAACCAAACATTAAATAACGACTTTTATTTTATTTCTAAGGCAAATTTGACCTTCAAATTGAACAATACATCGACAGCTACGTGACATCAAAATGAAGCAGAAAGCCTCCCGATACAAACCAATCATATAGCGCTTCACTAGCCAACCATATCAAATACTTCTTGAACTGTTGTGTTAACGGGATCAAGTGTCAGAAAGTGTCCTTTTTCTGCTATCACTACACAATATTGTTTCAATTTTGGTGGAGTCCGTCTCAGAATTTAATCGGTTCCAGTTTGTAACCATACAATGCCTCAGGAAAGTTCAAACATAATCCATCAAATATTTTTTGAGTTACCATCTTAATGAAAAAGTGTCTAGCAGCAGCCCTGTACCAAAAACACATGTATTCTCCATCCAGGGAATGCAACATAAACACTAATTCAGTCTATTTACACCACTAAACAAATTTTTTTTATAACAATCCGCTTTAGCTAGGAAGACTGTAGCAGTTAACAGAATGTTTTAATTATGTAAACGATCACATCTGTGATGGCAACAACTTCCAGTCTGTTCAATGGTGATGTTGACTCCATCCTAGTCAAATTAGCGATTACAACAGAACATGTCTTATAAATAACTAATAATTCCCACAATGAAGTTCCCTTAATTTGCAGCTAATCGGTTAAAAAATAAATGAAAATCGCTGCTTCCCAGCAAGGCCCGCAAAGCCATCATTCACATTCCCCCTAACAGGATAAAGGTAAACAGCCAATTAGCAAGACCCCCCTCCCCCCAAACATAATGGTAAGCACATTAGCTTCATTGCAAGTGCTGAACTGACTGAAAATATATAGCAGATAATATGATATAACATTAACTACACAGACTTATTTATTTCACCAAGATGATGGCATGCCAAGATCTGTTTGTTCATTCTTCATTTCCATGGTCAAGTTTTCCCCAAACACAGAGGTGATCATTCAGAATCACTGCATGACTCTTCACATAGACGTCAGCAAACAGCACAGCCTCACCTCGCTTCCTAAGGAAAGCACCGGACAGCCAAGGGTGCAACTCAAACCCGGATCTCATGACTATTCTCAAAGACGTCAGCAAACATCACAGCCTCGCCTCGCTTCCTGGGGAAAGCAGGGGACAGCCAATCGTGCAATTCAAACCCGGATCTCATGACTATTCTCAAATGTCAGCGAACATCACGGCCTCGCCTCGCTTCCTGGGGAAAGCAGGGGACAGCCAAGGGTGCAACTCAAACCCGGATCTCATGACTATTCTCAAACGTCAGTGAACATCACGGCCTCGCCTCGCTTCCTGGGGAAAGCAGGGGACAGCCAAGGGTGCAACTCAAACCCGGATCTCATGA
>JAODKC010000036.1:224311-235223 GCA_026777985.1 Mormyrops attenuatus
CACATTTTTGCTCCCTCCCAGCTCCTACCACCTGTTAGGCTGGGAGGGAGCAAAAATGTGGACTGTCTGGGGTCCCTGAGGACTGGGTTGGGAACCACTGAGCTAGAGGATGGACGGTTGTAGGACAGGTACACAGACAGGCACACATGTGGCACGTCTCCTGACCAGGATTAGCATCTAGAGGATTGATGGCTATAGGACAGACAGACAGACAGACAGACATGCGGCACTTCTCCTGATCAGGATAAGCGGTTAGAGGATGGACGGGTGAAGGACAGACAGCCATGCTGCACTTACTACTGCTGGCCAGTAGGGATAAGATCTGTATTTGCACCAGACACAGTTTCCCTCTTTGATGGCACCCGGTTCTAGAAGAAAAAATATAATAAACATATAATATGCTAACAGAGCCACATATTTGTATTGAGGTAAAGCACTTTTGTATGTAATTTTAATCAGTTTGAATGCCTGCGCATTACACTTAATGCTATACATACTTTTATCTGTCTGCAGCAGAAAGCTGGGCAGCTCCTCGTCCTCCTGCTCGTCACCTTCGTCCTGCAACAGGGAGGATTTCAGGGGGCTGGGATCCTCCTGCAGACTCAGCTCAATAGACAGGTCAGAGACCCACGAGGTCTCACCTGCAGGGCGACACACAACTACTGAGGCCCAATGGAATTTCACTGCCGTAAAAGTCAAATTTCAGGTAGGAATGTTATAGTACTGGGCAAAAGTACTTAGGAAGTTGAAGAAAATGACGCTTAAATGATCTTCATGTTGGAGTAAAATTGTAAAACAGGGCTGTAATGGTGAATGAATAAAATCGAATAGTATTACTATGCATTACTATGGTGTGAAACATGTGAAAAATGTGTCCTAACTGTCTTACCTGCAGGCTCCTCGCTGTGTGAGGGCGTTGGAGAGCCCACAGCACCCTCTAGAGGCTCTGCAGAGCCGCTGTCCAGCTGTACCCTCCTCATCGTTGGCAGAGTGTCCAGACTGGGCAGAACCGCCTCTTCTCCTTCCAGGTTCATGGCTGTCACCTCCATGGCTGCCTTTCGCGGTGTGTCCCCAGGCCTGGCTTTGTCTCCAGTCGCCAGCTCCTCGGCTGGCTTTCGCGGCCTGCCCCCAGGCCTGGCTTTTTCTCCAGCCGGCAGCTCCTCCACTGTCTTTCGCGGCCTGCACCCGGGCCTGGCTTTGTCTCCAGCCGCCAGGTCCTCGGTTGCCTTTCGTGGCCTGCCCCCGGGCCCGGCTTTGTCTCCAGCTGCCACCTTCGCGGCTGCCTTTCGTGGCCTGCCCCTGGGCCTAGCTATGTCTCCAGCCGCTGCCTCCGCCACTGCCTTTCGCGGCCTGCACCCGGGCTTGGCTTTGTCTCCAGCCGTCATCTCTGCGGCTGCCTTTCGCGGCCTACCACCGGGCCTAGCTTTGTCTCCAACCGCTGCCTCCACCACTGCCTTTTGTGGCCTGCCCCCAGGCCTGGCTTTGACTCCAGCTGCCGCCTTCTCAGCTACCTTTCGCGGCCTGCCCCTAGGCTTGCTTTTGTCTCCAGCGGACATCTCTGCAGCTGCCTTTCGCGGCGTGCCCCCAGGTTTGGCTTTCTCTCCAGCCACCATCTCTGCAGCTGCCTTTCGTGGCCTGCCCCCAGGCCTGGCTTTGTTTCCGGTCACCACCACGTTGGAGCGAGGCCCCAGGCACTAAAACAAATACAGACACTCACCAAAAAGGGCACAGCCAGCATCGAGAGGACAACATAATTATCACTGAGGTTTTTGGACCGTACCTGTTGCTCCACACTGGCTGATTTGGCGCGGCGACATCCCCGGGTACCTGCCCTCCACTGAGTGTCCAGCTCAGGCAAGCCAGAGGATGGGTAGGAAGAGCCCGCTTGGAGAGCAGAGGCAGCCAGCATGGGTGGATGGGGGTCCGCACACTCGGATATGGTCTCCTGAGGACCGAGGACAGGGCAGGGAGCCTTATCCAGAAACTCATCTCCTACTGTGTCCCGGGGTGGAGCCAGGGACAGGTCCCTGGCCATGGCTCCTCTTCTCCCAGAGGCCCTGTACCTTCTAGCGTTTGTTTTGAGTGCAGTCACCCTACCTCTGACCCCAGCCTGGCCCTTCAGCGGCCCCATATTAACAGTCCGTGAGATGTCCTCACCATCGCCATGTTGCCTTCTGTCCCGCTCGCTGTCCCTGCCTCCCACACTCAACCCACTCAGCTCCCTCATCCGCCTCCCTCTGCCAGCTCGCACTGCAGGACCGCGGTGAGCCACATGGCCATTTCCAGCAGACACCCCCCCGGACGCTCTGCAGGCCTCTCCGAAAGTCCCCTTTCGTCTTGGCCTTTTTTCTGGTAGAGGCTGCGGATCCGAAGGTGGCGCCAGCTCGGTTTCATGATCAGATTGCAGCTGTACGCAATGAGGGTCCAACCAGCCACTCCTGCTGCTTCTCGCTGTGGCCTTTGCTGGGACGGCCGCGGGATGCACGGGCGAAGAGCAAGCCACTGGCTGGCCAGCACCAACTGGACCCTCCCACCCAGCTGGCTGAGCAGAAACGGCATAAAGCGATGAAGACGGCTGGAGTGGCTCCTTCTCAGGAGAGCACTGACCATCGCGTTTGGCAAAAAAGTTCAGGGCCAAGCGCAGAGCCTTGCGGTACCTCAGCTCATCCGTCGGATCTCTGACAGCGTGGCGACCTACAGCGTTACAGAGAACCCAGCCACTTCAAAATGAGGGGAAATATGCAAAGACGTGAAATGTTACAAGGTGCTGAAGGGGATCTTATCTAACCTGAAAGAGCTTCAGCCTTGCTGTGGGAAAACTGTTGCAGTTTCAGCTCGGCTAAATATAACATCATGAAACTGTACTAGACATATCTATTGGCTGAACCCATAATACAGGACACAAAGATATGCAAATTAGCACAGATGAATTCCCCAACAGCTAACATGAATTTGGTCTCTGGTGAACACATTTGGCATCTGCAGCAAGAGAAAGGGAAAGCTAGATGTTCAAATATCACAGCACATGGAAACGTGTCACTGATGAGAATGAAGTTAGAGAAAATCTGCAACAGTCTAGTCACACGAGGTTCATTAAATTACGAAAATTATGCAAATGTCATTAAAATAATTAATCTCGTAATTAAAATTAAGTCTGGGGAATCACTTTTGTATGGATAATGGGCAGAATCAAGTGATACCCCAGGATTAGACAGAGCAGGACAGGGTTGGGCTGGACCGGACCAAAGTTCTGTTTGGAGGCAAGTCTGGGGATAGGAATTGCTATAATCTTCACACTCCACTCTAAGAGGCTGCACTTTTCCCTCAGCAGCTCAGCCTGTAACCTAGGTGTCATCTTAGATACAAGTCTCTTAACTGAATCACATGTAGATGCAGTATCAAAGGTGTGCTTCCTACAGCTACGTAACATTGCCAAGCTACGATTCCTTACCTTTCTAGACATTGGGAAATTGATACATGCCTTTGTATACAGCAGGTTAGAGTACTGCAGTGTTATCTGGGAGCACACACCACATATTAAACACCTTGCAGCGTATTCAAAATGTAGCAGTTCAAATTGTCACCAGGAGCAGGATGTTTGAACACATAACCTCTGCTCTTTGTTCCCTGCACTGGCTTCCTGTTAGGTTCAGGACTCATTTCAAAGTTCTCCTACTTAGATACAAGACACTTAAACGTCTAGCACCCACCTACCTAACAGAATTACTTCAAGTCTACAAGCTGCATAATCCACTTAGATCATGGAACGTAGGTTTCTTTGTAATTCCACATAAAAATAAAGTGACAGTTGCTGGTAGGACATTCTGCTACAGGGCTAAATCAGTCTAAGTCTTTAAATCTCGACTGAAGACCTACTACATGAGTTTAGCTTACCCACAACATTACTATGGCTGCTGTTCATGTAATTTTTATCTATGGTGCTTGTGCATTAAAGTGTCAATGTATGTTCTGACCACCCATGCTCTCTGCCTTCCTTCCCACATGTCCGGATGGTTCTCAACATGAGCGCCATCGCAGCTAGAGTCCTGGTTCAGTCCTATGGAAAAGTGACATACGAACTGTAACATCGTGGGTGCAGCCTTCAGCGTGCCACCCTGCTCCAGCCGGTGTGGAGAATCGACTCATTGATGGCCTTTGGCTTGACCTGATAACAGTCTATAAACAGGATGGGCTCCATCCCATTGCTTTTAGCAATCCCACTCTTTTCTTTTCCTATAATGTTAGCAAGTAATGAAGGTGTTTTGGCAGAAAAAAAGTAGGCCAATTATATGCTTTTTGGTTACAAGCACCAGGTGGGACCAATTAATGTAAAGACCTTGGTCACCTGACACAACATGCCATGATAGTCACACCCCTTTCACATCACAGATTTATTGCACGCTTCTACAGTACAGCATCACCTCACCTTCCTCTAGAATACTCTTTTCCATATCAAAGACTCATGGGGAACCTGGGGGGATCCTGTTCTTTTATGTACAATGTATTCAGCCTTACTAAAATAACATCTGTGCACAGAAGCTCTGAATAACAGAAGGTGATATGGAGTCTCTATACGGACACATGCAAGTGGGCAGATTCCAGTGAAGGAAGGAAAGGAGTAAGGTAGAGACCAGTAACACAAAAACACTGACCCAGCTGCCCAGCGATCGTCTCAATCCTCTGCTCTGTCAGGGGCGACGTTTCACTCCGCTGGACCCACAACCTGCAAGCAGAGCTTAGCAGTGCTTTACATTCTTACATTCCATTCCCGCCAGGGCTATACAATATGGCAGAACCATTTATCACAATCTTTTTATTCACATCAGCCAATATAATACAGTTTGTTGCTCATTTTCTCTAATTGGCTTGCCATTGCTAGCAGACTTGCCACCCAACTTGTAATGGAAGATAACATACCATGTCCCGTTTTGAACCAATACAGGATGTGATTTGTCCCTATATTTCGTCGGATTGAAAATGGAAACTGCAACTGCTGCCATCTGTGACTGTGAGCACTTGCACTGTGGATGTTCTACTGGATGACAGTTTCAAATCATGAAACAAGCTCACAGTATTTCCAGTTTTACTTGGCCCAGGTTTTCGGCAGTTTACAGCACACAGGACCAGCCTGTTGCATGTTGGACTTTAAGCTGTAAAAAGTAGCGCCACACCACCAACGTCTTTTTACCTTGAGTATCCACAATATCTCCTTTTTAAAGAACGGTTTGGCTGCTGAGCTGTTGTTTTCCTCACCGACACTGGAAGCTTCCTCTGAGGAGCCTTATCTCTTCCAGGATATAACCAGAACAGTAGCATGTGTGGGGTGCTTGTGTGTCTGACAACATGAGCAAATGTAAACATCAAATGTGGCCTCCTCAGCTGAGCTCTAAATTTGACTCTCTACCAGCTACAACAATAACAAATAGCAACAATACTAATAATATTAGCTCGATACTGCTACCTCACCTTGCACGTTAGAGCTCAGCAAAGGAGGACCATCATTGATGTTTACATCCAGTCATGCTGTCAGGAGAATCTTCTGCACAGGAATACAACTGGTGTTTGGAGTTTGGCAGAAGAAAAAGTCCCTACATTAAACTGCTCACTACAAGGTTTGTAGATTATCTTGAGTAACTGTGTCATGATTTCTGGTAAGAGACATTCATGTTGAATTTTTCAAATGTATTTTTGGAGCTTCAAATCACCAGAGAAAGAATGCTCACAAAAGTCCCATTATATTCAAGAGATGAGTGACATTTCTACAGCAGACATCTCCAAAACCAGGCAGCACTCACCACAAGAGCCTAGTTGGATATGGAGTATATCACTACAGCATATCTAAAAAATGTGTCTTTTTTTGTTTTGGGGTGAAGTGCCCTTTCTCCACCTACCTTTCCTTTTCACCCAGGATTTCAACCTCAATTTCATTCTTTCTCCTGGATTTCTGGGCAGCACATCTTAGAACCTTTTGGAAGAAGAAAAAAAGACACAAACTCCATTAAAATACAGTAACCAACGGTAACACAAACAGGCTCTTGTCTAAAAACGTTTCGGAAGAATAAAAGAAAAAATTTCCTGAGGGATGGCCAGAAACTGGTAGGCTGGACAGCAAGTGCAGGCCCAGCTGTGTGAAGGTAGGGAGCTCAGCACTGCCCCTTTAAAGGGTCCGGCGTTCACTTCACAGAGCTCTTCATACAGTCAAGAGGCACTCAACTGGATGATACCCACTTGCAGACTTATTTTCAGATGGCAATAACATGGTTTACTGTTATCTTCACTAATCAACGGACTGCCACAGTAATTCAAATCATCTAAAGGACAGAATCCCAGAATTCCATGTGGATGCACCTTTAAGAAACATGAAAACTGCATCTATTTACAATTCATTTCCACAACCTCCAATCTTTGTAGGACAGCCACATGTGGCACCTTAGGGATTTCACGCTTGTGCTGGTATCACAATCCTCAGCGATTTTGCAAAGTCAAAATGCAAAAAGCACCAGCACCAGAAGCCCCCACACGTTAGCACCATGAACATGTTACTTACCGTCTCTACATCCACTACAATCACATATTCTGCTGCATGCACCTGCTGAAAGCCAGCGACACTCACCTTTGCCGGCCACAGCTGCCCTTCCCATTCGCAGAGGCACAGCTTGTCATCCATCTTTCATCAATAACTGCAGCGGTATGCACGGCCACGCCCATCTGCAGAGCCAATGACAACACTGAACTTGATATTGCTGCCTTTCTCTTTAATCCTGTGACGACCATTTTAGCAACAAAACCCAGAGATCACAGCAAGGCATCAACTGAGACTCAACATCCAGTATCACAGAGTGACTGTGCATCTTAAGTATCCAGACTTTAAAAACACACACAAATGATAGGTATAGTCATACAAGAAAATGTCTATAAAATATCAGTCAGTAAATTCTTAAGCACAATCTGAATATCATAACTGTGCCTGAAACCCAGTTCTTAACCCATAGTTTGCAAAAATTACAAATTCTTATTGTATGACTATCTATTATGATTCTTCTGTAACGAGCTCTATAAAATCAAGGTATTTCAACAGACACTTTTTAGTCTGATAGGGTACTAGGTTATCTGAGACAGTCAATACTAACCATAAACATAACTAGCCAACATGATTGCTTGATTTTTGGAAAAAATCTGACTGAATTAAGCGAAAGTATTACTATTACAGATATAAGTAACACACAATAGTAGAATATAAGCAACAGCACCACTAGGGACGCTTCTCCACCACAGCAGGTAGCGTACTTTTGGCACAGTACTATTGGTACTTTCCCCTTTCCATTGACTTCCGGTCGAGCACCAGTACTTAAAGAACCAGTTAGGGTATTTTTTGGTACTTCAGTACTTTTGGGTGGGACTTGCAGACGCTTTCTCTTTATCAACTTGGACAAAAGACTAACATGCTGGTGAAATACTCACAGCTATGCGTTGCATAAAGCTTGTGGTGGCAATTCTGTGTCACACATTCCAAGGATACATTTAGTAACACAAAGCTGAACAGGTCTGAATGACATTATCAATATCCGTTTAACATTAGTGGACTACGGGAAACTTTCAATATGGCAGATTTACGGAACATATGACCAGTGTTTAATTTGTGCCAGATCCTACCGGAAAACATTCCCGGGCCTCTCTGTCTTTGACTGTCTTCGTGCCAGTGTTATGGTGATCCTGTTAACTGGTGACAAGCGCATCCATGCAGAAGACGAAGAAGACTAGTCAATTTTGTAGAGCCAATGAAAAAGATTGCTCTGCAACTATATACTTCAAGTAACCTGAAGTATGTGCATGGACAATTCTGAATATTTACATTTTTTTTCGCTTATCCAAAATTGACGAATCTACCATCACCACACATCTACAAGGATAAGTAAACACTGGCGTGTCACCAGTTATTACGGTGTTACGGTTTAAATGGTGATCCTGTTGACTGGTGACAAGCGCGTTCACGCAGCAAAATAAATTAGATAAAAGATGTACGCTAATGAAGAACAGGACTTGTCCCGCACGTTTGTAAAATATAACAAACATGCATGCAGATGTAAAGGTGATGTAGTAGGCCATAAATATGAAATTGTATCCCTTATGAAAAAAAATTACCTACAAGTACTGTATATATTTTAAGTAACCTGAAGGATGTGCAAGGACTATTCCGAATACGCTTGTCACCACAACCCAAACACCAGCAACTATTTTCACGGATCCGGTAGCTCTCTGGTTAAAATAACAAAAACAATGGCAAAATAAAAAAATATATATGTATTTTAATTAACAGTCCAATTGTCACGCAATTCCACGTGCTTTTTCAAAGGTTTATTCTTAAAAATACATAGCATGCTTTCCGCCCCGTATTTTGTACGCATAAATCTACGCCCACCCATCCGCGTTCAGGCAACTTCTGATTTACAAACTCAGCACTGCATACAGCCGAGCATGGGAAAAACTAGTCGCTGAAAGAATAAAACGTTAAATCATGACAAGTACACGACACTGTTGATTAAATATTAATTAAAATATACCGTCGTTTGGAAATAAACTCACAACTACTCAAATCATGAAAAATCCAAAACAAACAAACCACGTTTTCAGCATTTATTTTTTTATGACTGTGATCTTGTCACATGCGGCTAGAAATTCAGTATTTACAAAAAATAATCGGTGAATTTACTCTCGTAAAATGGCCGTATTAAAGTATATTAAAACTTAAGTGTGTGCCTTACGTTAGCTTTCCGCTTCTATTTCATGCTCATCGGTGCAACAGGTCGATTATCATTGTCTATTTCATTATTGTACGCATTAAATTTAAGGTTGCCTATACATTTACGTTTTAAGTGGTTTAAACGCGTTTCTGAATATTAAATGTAGGCGGGGGGACACATTATAGGACGAATTACAGCTCCAGTCGAATATGTAAATCCGAAATGTGACTAAATGGTTATACACCTTAACGCTGTTGTTCAGAAACAGAACTAAAAAGTGACGCAACTGACTGCAGACGTACTGAAATACAGGAGCGTCTGAAAGAAATAACCATAAGCGACATTTCAGCTCCGTAGCCGTGCGACGAAGCCAACCTTTCCCACGCCGCTAATGAAGCCCACTGGCAGATAGTTCAGCTAACGGCTAGCGACCAGCGATTTAAGACATGCATGCAGCATTAACTGAGACTCCGCTAGCCGACCGCATACCTGCTCCCGTCTGTCTCCGTACTCACAGATAATCTGTGTTCAGTCGGATGCCATCGGAACTGTGCTCGCACTTCCGGTCAGCTGTTCACTCGGAAACGCCTCCTCACTTCCGCTGGTGTCACGCGCGTAGTTTTTTCCTTGAAACGGTAACGCTTGAAGTGCCTTCGTGGCGGAGAAATACGGTCATAAACGTGTTGGTTTCCTGTATGAGACATTCCGTTAGTTAGTTATCTGCATAAACATATATGCTGCATATACCAATGCACACGTTTACTAACCCCATATTCTGGTTGTTGGCAGAGGGCGGGCGGGAGCTTCTCCTGGGATGCTTGTACTTGGGGTCACACTCGCAAAGAGCAAGACACCAAACTAAAGTATATGTATGTCTTTGGACTGCAGGGGAAACAAGTATCCAGAGGATACACATACAGCGCAAGGAGAATACACAAACTTCTATACCCACTGGGCCAACCAGTTCAAACAGTTTAGTATTCATTCATTTACTGTTTAATATTAATATTAAATTGTGTCAGATTTTAGGAAGCCTTTTGCTGTACTCTCTGACCTCTGCTTGGGGGCTTTTTATGCACACTTATGTACACCAGCTGTCTGCTTCTTGAGCTAGGTTAGATTCTTGAGCAGTAAACTGTGAAGAGCCTACTTAGAATGTATTTAGCTTGGTAGAAAGAGATGACTCTTCCTGCTTGGAACTGCCTTGTAAATTAAATTCAGAGCACTTTGTGCCCTTGTCAACTGTCCAAGTCACTGTGGTTTACAGGAACTGTAAACGTATTCCATTCTCGTTTTCTCCATTATCATTCTGTAGTGTTCTTGAGTTTGAAAAAGGCTGGCCGGCAGTTGAGAAGAAGTCTGTGTTGGAAATTGACTTGGGCTAAGTGACTTAGAGATTGATATCATTCAGAGTTAAAGGCTACAGTTTTAGACTTGTTTTAAAAATGATGGTCAGTCTCTGGAAATTTTATCTTGCATATCAATGCGAGCAGTACATATTTAGCCCTGAGTAAATGTCACCCCTATATAGTATGTTCTTCCCTGCACTTAAACGACAGACATCTCATTTATGCAGTTGGAGAATGTTACTGAATTATGCTATCGTGTGATCTCTGCGTTCTTGTGAGTACGGATTGTGGTGTTCCATATAATTCTTACACGGCACTATCTACATGCCGTTCACTTCAGTTTTGGAAGGGATTTCTCAGCACAAAGTTCATGACATCAGTATGAAAAGGATAAAAGTTACATCTAGTTTCCTTTTCACTATCATCAGGGGCCAAAACCATGATGAATTCTGATGATATTTTGATTAAAGTGTAATTTTTACCATCGACATGGTTAAAACACAGCTGTGGCCAAAAGTTTTGAGAATGACACAAATATTGATTTTTATCAAAGTCTGCTGCAACAGTTTTTATGATGGCAATTTGCATAAACTCTAGAATGTTACGAAGAGTGATCAGATGAATTGCAATTAATTACAAAGTCCCTCTTTGCCATGAAAATGAACTTAATCCCAAAAAACCCATTTCCACTGCATTTTAGCCCTGGTACAAAAGGACCTGCTGACATCATCTCAGTGATTCTCTCACACAGGTGAGAGTGTTGACGAGGACAAGGCTGGAGATCACTCTGTCATGCTGATTGAGTTAGAATAGCAGACTGGA
>JAODKC010000036.1:238479-250018 GCA_026777985.1 Mormyrops attenuatus
TTGGAGGATGGCCTGGTGTCAAGAAGGGCAGCAAAGAAGCCACTTCTCTCCAAGAAAAACATCAGGGACAGACTGATCTTCTCCAAAAGGTACAGGGATTGGACTGATTGAGGTAAAGTCATTTTCCCTGATGAATCCCCTTTCCGATTGTTTGGGACATCCGGAAAAAAGATTGTCCTGAGAAGCAAAGCGGGGTGGTCCTGAGTCATGCCAACAGTAAAGCGTCCTGAGACCATTCGTGTGTGGGGTTGCTTCTCAGCCAAAGGAGTGGGCTCACTCACAATTTTGCCTAAGAACGCAGCCATGAATGAAGATTGGTACCAAAACATCTTCCAAGAGCAACTTCTCCCAACCATCCAAGAACAGTTTGGTGATGAACAATGCCTTTTGCAGCATGATGGAGCACTGTGCCATAAGGCAAAAGTGATAACTGAGTGGCTCGGGGAACAAAACATCGACATTTTGGGTCCATGGCCAGGAAACTCCTCAGATTAATCCCATTGAGGACTTGTGTTCAATCCTCAAGAGGCGGGTGGACAAACAAAAACCCACAAATTTTGACAAACTCCAAGCACTGATTATGCAAGAATCGGCTGGAATCAGTCAGGATTTGGCCCAGAAGTTGATTGACAGCCTGCCAGGGTGAATTGCAGAGGTCTTGAAAAAGGGCCAACACTGCAAATATTGACTCTTTGCATAAACTTAATGTAATTGTCAATAAAAGTTTTTGACACTTATGAAATACTTGTAATTATATTTCAGTATACCATAGAAACATCTATATTTAGAAACACTAAAGCGGCAAACTTTGTGAAAACCGATACTTGTGTCATTCTCAAAACTTTTGGCCATGACTGTAGGTTTTTTGTCAATTAAAACATTTTGCCACGGATACCATTGTACAAGTACGGACAGGTTGACGTTATGGCAAACCAATTCACAGTATGCGGGTGTCACATTTTTATTCCTAAAGAAGTGTTATTCATCTTTTATGCATGCTAAAATAGAAATATTATACCCAAATTTAGACACATTACTTTGCTTAATAAGTGATAATGCACAAAATAGTGAATAAGGATAAATCAAAAATTAAGGCAAACATCTCTTATACTATGAACTGCATACACATGGTATTTAAGGTTAGTTATCAGTTAAATATTGCATTCCAGGTTTTGTACAGTATGGTGGGATCCAATATGTACATGGTTTCAAACAGAGTTCAAAAGAAACCATGACACCAGTGCAATATTCTTAAATCCATATCCATTTATTTTGGTGCTAATCTCACTCCATAGAAATCAGACGTTTATGCTGCAGTCAAAAATTGTTCTGTGAGACAAGTAGACAGGGACATAATTAACTGCAACAATTATACAAATTTACATACATCTCTGCAAAATTGTGGTATGCTACCTTGTGAACCGCGAAACACTCATGTCTTTGGTTATGGGAAACATAGCTATTCAGCTAGGCCAACAAATTTAAAACACAATTAAAACAAAATCTAGAACTACGGGAATGTTTTAAATTAATGTTATTAAAACAGTATTATAAGTTTAATATTATGTTATTAAGTCTTTAAGCAAAATAGCCCATTACACGTTTTGAATTCAAATTTAGTTTCCATAAAAATTAGCTCCATACACAGAGCAAATTAATGCAAGGGTTGTTTGTGAACCCAACTGTAACTCATTGCACAAATACAGCTACACTAACTGTGAAATTAATACAGAAGAACAATAGAAATGTCTTATACAGTTATGTATATCAAATCAATAGGATTTATCAATTACATTTACATCACCATTATTGACCACTTCTTCATATACAAAGTTCTGGTATTATATATATATTTTTTTTTCCATAACATTTTCCTGATATATATTTTTGGCAACAGAAAACTTATTGCATTTTACAGCAGAGTCTGATGAGTGTCTTATAAGCCTGAAACAATGTATCATTTAACCATTCTGGAGTACAGTGTTGACCTGGAATATGTGCCAAACGGCCTAGAATGTTTCCTGTATAGCAAATAAAATGCTGTATGAAGGCCATCACATAGGCCTGGCTCCACCAGGGGGATGCAGGTGGCCAATCACAAGCTTGGCTAGCTCCAAGACTGGGCAAACGCCAGCCAATCACAAAATTCCGTTCTATGCGCTTTGTCTGTTTATTTGTTGTAAATGGGAAATAAGCGAGCCGAATTCTTTTCTTGATAAAAACTTTTTGAAATGCATACAGCATACATTCCTTATCCATGAATAAGAACGCGTCTTCATTTTTAAGGTATGAAGTCTGTCAGGTCTGCATTTAAAAGGCATGTAACTCACAAGAAAAATACCAAATGAAGGCTGACAAAGGGGAGGACTGAAAGAGCAAGGGTGCTGGTGTGGAGTCCGGGGGAGCCACTGTCTGGCTGACTCTGATGACTCTGTTGGTTCTGCTGGCTGATGCTGCTGTTATCCTTCTTGCACCGATTTCTGAAATTGTTAACATTATAAATGATCGGTCAGTGGCTACATAACAGCCTGTAAATTTAACCCTGAATCACGTATGTATTCTGGGGCAGAGTTCAGAGTCGTGATTGCTACTCACAGCTGGTTCTGCAGGGACATGAGGCTGGAGTTGAATGCTTTCAATCGGCTCTCTGCCGCCCTCTGGTGGTTGATGGCGGCGGCCCGCGATGCCTCACATGATTCCATCAGGTGAAAAGCCTGTGTCAGATTGTACTGCAGGTCTTCCAGTTTCTCTGAAACATGGCAGTAGATACAAAGAAGATCATATAACATGCAGTATATTATGACTGCAGTAAAACAAATGATAATGAATTTGTAATTTTTCTTAAAACAGGCCATGGAATCTGCCAAGACCGATGTCTTAGTTTTATGTTCAAAAAAGGTTTTCTCCCCGTTGTGGTACTTATAAGGCAATATCTATCTTGGGACTGGATTATCAGTTTGAAGTATGTCCAGACATCCATGACACGTTTTGTTATTTCTGGAGCTGCCAGATACTCTGGAATTTTACTCAGCTTAATCTCATTGCTCGTCTATCTGCTAGCAAACAAGCTATGGTACGACAAACTAATCCTGTTTTTAAGTGAAAATTTTCAGACTCCAGGCTACTTAGATGATTGTCTGGAAGACAGAAGATTAACCATTATTATTCTGGAAAAACAGCTTGTCTTTCCCTTAGGGCGTTTAATCAGAATTGTGTGGTTTATTTCTGATTCAGGTCAAGAAATCGAAACCTAATATGAATTTGATGACTGATTTCACAATATCCTTCACTGCTTTGCAAGCTACCTAGGCAAGGTTGAGTTTGTGCACTTTAAATACGGAGAGCAGTTGCGAACAGTTACCCCAATGCGTCATGCAGTGTCGCATGAGACACCCATACAGAGAAGTGAAGTGTAGTACTTTGCATAGATGATTATTGCCTTTTCATATATGATTCATAAATGTACGATATATGATCTTACACTTTCATATGAGACTTCTTCATATGGGCATAAAGTTTCTCAAGAATGCTTTATAGCCGATATAGCCTCCTACATTATACACGCACGGTATACATATCACCCCACTATTTAAACACTAACCAAAGTTTTCTTTTGAAGCAGTTTCACGCAATATTTGTTTTCCCCAGTTGGGGGTTTCTATGGCAACATGAGGAAAATGATGCTAAAAATATCTTAAATGAAAAGCCTTTTCTGCCAGGCAAATAGGAAAAGTGCAGTTTAAATTTTCCTACCTTTGCGTGCCGTTATTTCTGAAGTGAGGTTTTTCACTAATTCTCTCTGTCTCTCAGTTTCATTTTCCAGTGCTGTTATGTTGTCCCTTAAGATGACCTGTAACAATGAACAAATGGTATTTATAACATGTTCATTACGTAGGTACAGTTTACTAACAGGAAGAAAATTCAGTCACCTGCTTGTTTGACTATAAATGACACAGAGGGAACAGCTACTTCACTGGCTCCCACCAAAAAACGAACCATATCGCATATGTGACATTCTGAGAAAAGACAGACACATTCCACCCATGGGCTTGGCAATGAACAGATGTAATCAAATATTCCCCCAATAAATATGCACTACTCAGTTCAACACACAAGCTAAAATACAAAATAAATGTGATCCAAAAAAAGTAACTCCTTTCACTGAAATGAGCCACTAGGGTGTGGCAGACGGCACTGGCTACCGAGGGCTGCTGTGGGTTTTCATTGCCATAGCCCCCCTCCCATATTCTCCCTTAATAGTACCATGCAAGGATTTGTTTTGTATTTGCATGACAACCTGTTCTAAAACACCATTATTGTTCACTGTCAGATTTGTATATAAAGTACATCCACAAGTGTGACTTAGTCTTCTTCCGGATCAAAGAGAGAAACTCATAAACTGTTTGTTGCTTTATCACATACATTAATATCTTCATAAAGCTGAAGAGACCAGTGCGGTTTTATATCAGATGATCTGGTGTTTGCTAAACATCCCCCTTTAAAAGAATTATCACTACTCCAAAGCATCGTTGTAAAGCAAACAGAGAAAGCCACAGGATCGCTTCAGCTCAGACAGGCTGTAGAGCAACACTCACGTTTTCCTCCAAGCAGATCCTTAGGGATTCATTGGTCTTGCGCTGGCTTTCCCAAAGCCTGCTGATGTCTTGGCTCAACTGTGCCTCTCTTTCACGACTTTTCTCTATATGCTCCTCCAGAGCTTTCCTGTCCTTTGCCCACACTTCGCTGGCACTCGTGTACTGCTGGACTTGGGCTTTGAGTTCTGTCCGGCACTTGTTCACATCTTTTAATTCCGGTGAGGTTGCCCACACGATGATTATGATGAGAGAAATGATAGACCAAATAACAAGTATTGCCATGACAATGTTGCAGGTGGTCTTGGCTGACTTGGAGCTGGTCATTCTGTCGGCAGAAGCTGATGGAGACCAAGACGGGAATTGCTGAATATGCTGAAGGTGCCAGCTTTTGGAGAGTCCTGCAGGCCGTATGGCGTCTCTGAGTGAGCTCACAGGCTGAGTGAGGAAGGAATTCCCCTCCGACTGCTTAACAGCAAGTCCGGGGTGTGGCCCATTTCCCAGTAACAGCAAATAGGGAGGCCAACTTTATTCAGTCCTGGCATCAGCCTGTGAGCTAGGGGAGGGCTGGGGCATATGGCTGGGGGATGGGGGGGGAGTAGGCAAGGTATAAATGTATAAAGACAGATAATGTTGGGCTTTCCTCCAGATCATCGGCATGTTGCAATCCCTGATGTTTCAAAAGTAACTGAGAGAAAGTGAAACTTAAGTTGGCAGGGTATGTTTCTGTTTCCATTTCCAGCACTCCGGTGATGTCCGCTGATAGAGTGAGCCTTGACAGTGGCATGCAGAACTTGTTTGGTTCTTCGGCTGCTCTTACTTTAAACAGTTTCTGAACAAGGCGAGTGCTGTTCCGACTCAGTCTTTCCTGAAGGTGTGCCAGGAGTGAGGGTAAGCGGGCTGGTGTCTCCCTGCCTGAGCTTTTACAGCCCTTTCCTGTGGCTGTGCTGTTCATCGCCCTATGCCACTGGGTCCCGAGAAGAAGGCGAACGGGACTTAAATCTGCAAGTGCCTGCATCACAATAAATGCATCATTAACCACTGACACTAACAACTGCTTACACAGTTACACAGTGAATGACCAGATTCTATGCCTCCCCCCCAGTTACTCTAAGCTGTGCAGTTAAACCTCGTTTGGCTAATGACCTATTTTCAGTTTTGCAACAAATCGTTCCAGGGAGTGAATTTGCTTGTCTTTTCCAGAAAGAATCTCTCAGCAGATGACGGTTATAAATCATTCTGCTTGTGTTATGTTATCCTGATCATCATTATAAATGTTGTTCCATTCCACTTATATGGACATATAAAATGTAGCATGTGAGTGAAATGTGCCCAAATGATCTATTAAAATAGTAAGTTCAGAGTGTCTGTGAGGTGGCTGGGGGGCGTAGAATCTGCATTCTTCTCATGCACTTCCTGCCCCGGTCCTGCACACAGCCAGGTTTGGGAAGCCCCCTAGACTTGGATCAAGACCCCTCCCCCTTTTAGCCCCCCCCTCCCAAAAGCTCTCTTCATTCCCATATCCCTCACCCCTCCCCTAACCTCTCTCTTCTCCAGCATTAGATACCCGAGCAGTTCCACTTTGTGCCTCTGGGGCTGCAGTGTTGTTGCTGTGGGTAACGGCCTGATCCTGTCTGCTGGCCATTCCTGCTGAGGTGTGTGGGCAGTCGAGAAAGCTTGGCAAAAGCACCAGTGCTGGCCCTGCGACTGATGGGGATCCCCTGGAAAAACCTGGCATGACCCGTATTACGGGTTTGGACTGAAGTGCATTGCCTTAACTGGAAGCAGAGCTCCTACATAGTCTGTGACTGGGGTAACAGAGGCATGAGTGTCTCCTTTGTCGCAGTCCCAGAGTGTCACAGGACAAGGTGTGTCTTTCACATCACAAATTGTATACATTCTTGAACATTAAACATAGTGACATTTCTGCTCCAGGAAGCAAAAGCAAGACTTAAACTTAAACACCAGCTCAATGCAGAGCACACACTCAACATCCCACACTAGAAGCAATTTAGCTGCACCTAAAATTGCTCACACGGAGGGAATGTGTACAGTCCCCATTCACCGAGCTGGGTTTGTATATATATGCTAATTTTGCCCTGTTGAGTTAGGTAACCTGAGAAAGGTTATTAGTCAGGATACTTTATGTGATACATTTTCACCTCAAGTTGTATGCTTGGCATATTGCTTTGAAGTTTGGAATGAATTTTCATATATTTGTGTAACATTTACAGAGAGTTCTGTTCTGAACAGCATGCCAGCCCATCAGAGAGCACATAAGGTGCCAATCAGCCTCACTGAAGATCTTTAGGAAGATACACTACCCACTAAGAGTGGAAGAGAAATTCAAACCCATAACCTTGCAAGTGGGAGGCAACATTGCTACTCACTGGGCCAAAGAGCCAGCCAATTTTCTGGACAACATAGCATTAATTAAAGCTAAACAGCACAGCACAAGACATCATCATCATCAAGAGTTCACAGAAAAACTAAAGCATGTCTGTAGGTCACCCACTGATTGGATAGATGCATGCAACACTGCATGGTAACAATGCTTTTTGTATTTATTTTGTAATAATAATTGGGCACAAGAGGACAACTCTCCATGTAACCCTGACACCCGAGAAAAACACATCCACTGACAGAAAAGGATATTTTTACTTCCAAGCAGGCTGGCTGCTTGTTCCTTACACAGGAATTTTTTACAGGGGTCAGTATGTGAGAGTGGCTTTAGCTCTATGACTCATTCTTGCTTTGAATAAGTGGGGAAAAATCTAGTAGACATGGAAGAATTTAGTATATAAGTCAAAAGGGGTGGAATGGAATCGAGCAGACCGATTAATGTGCTGAACAGATAGGTGAAAAGATTTAGGCTGCTTCACCCCTGCAAACATCTGGATTTAGAATTATTTGTACTCTATCAGAAGTGCTTATAGGTCATTGGGTATAAGTAGAGAAATCAGTAATAGTTTAAACAGAGGCCTCCGATACATACGGGGAATAAGTAGGCAGGTATTCTTGCAAGGGGTTCTCCACGTAGAACTCCATAATGCTCTGTTGTTTCAGAACATCTGCTAAGCAACTAAATCCATGTCTCATGTGTTATTGGCCATAAGAGGCGTAAGTTACGGGGGGTGGGAGGGTGGTAACCCCCCCCCCCCCCAAAAATAAAGCCGACCCGAACAACCCCCGGGAACCGCCGAAATGGGGGGGGGCGTGAATCCCCGCCAATGTTCACCCAAAGTTATACCCTTGGATTTGGGTCTTGCAGAAGAGTGGAAGGGATTCCGCAATCGTCAATCCTCTGGGAAGTCCATTCCACTCTGTGACTTTTCGTTGAAGTTCAGACAGACAATGCTCTTACTGCATTGGTCCTGGATGCATGTACCTGGCATTTAATCCTCAACAAGTGATCTAGGGGGACCAGATACAAATCTGATACGGGGTGCAAGACTTTTATGGAGGGTCAGCAGCAGTGTTATCAGAATGCCAGATTTGGGGGTGAAAGCTGTTGACCAGGTGGTGGCTGGCACAGGTTGATAGGAGCGTTTTACCAACCTTGGTCTGGACCCTGAGCTTTGTTTGTATTGTAAGAAAATGAGTGAGAGGAGAAGGCAGGCAGTGCATGTGTCAGCCTCGTTTGGTACATCCCTAAAACAGTACTGTCAGCAACAGGCATGACAAGACTGGAGAAAGTCAAGGGTCTCTGAAGATACTCACACGCACTTGTTAAAAGTCTTGCATTTCTGTCTGGGGTTGGGGTGAGTGAGGGACAGCCTGATAACAGGATCCCAGACACTGCAAAAGCTTTAGGAAATCACAGGTTATTGCCACGTTGTGCTTTTCATTTGACAGACTTTAAGTAGATTTTTCATTTTTTTCTGTGTTGTCTGAACAATAGTCTTGGAGGTATTTCGAGATATTATGCAGCTGAATTTTGGTATCAGAAAATCTCTGAGCTAGGCAGTGCTTGAGCACTCATATCATTTCTGCATGCCTTCTTATTCTGGTGACATTAATGTTGAAGGTTCCTATTTCACCATGTAACTTGACAAGGAACATAACATACTTACCTGTCATTTGAGGTTACTATCATCAACATTTTTATGAAATGAGCTTCACTGATTGAACTTCCATGACTCAAGTGAAGAAGAAAGTGATAAAAGGAGAGAAGGAATACATCTGTCCTACTACACTAGGTGAAAACATTCCTTAACATTGTAAAAAGAAGTATATGTCAAGCAAAGTTATCCAAACTTGTGGAGCTTACATAAGTGACTATGCATTTCAGCTCATGTCCGCAGGTCCAGAACTATCACCAATGTAGCCCCTCTAGTGTTGAGTGTTCTATGTCCAGATCATGTTTACGCAGGGTTCTCTCTAACTTTTCAAAAATGTTATGCCGACATGCTGATCGAGGGTGGGGGCCAATTGGTCAAACTTAAGGAATTTAACCGTTCCTACTTTTGATAAGGTTAACCTTCAGTTTTTTCATGCATTCATTTAAATGTGTTTTCTCCATGTCCATTCATATCTGCCACTCTAGCGGGATAGCATCAAAGACACTGTATATGCACGGTTGCCTAGACTGCCTAATGGTAACATCCACCTCTGTTTCCACCCACTTGTCCTAGGGTCTGTATCATGAAGCCAGATTCCTTGCTTAGCCGGATAACTATAGGCATAAGTAGCAGTAATCCTGGCTTTTCGATATCACGATGGTGGGGGCTCATTTATAGAGACTTGGTACAAACAAAATAAACGAGATAATTCACTCACACATGCACAATTTAGTAACTCCAATTAGCATGTCTCAGCATGTCTTTGGACTGTTAGGGAAACCAGAGTACCCAGAGGAAACCTCACGATGACATGGGGAGAACATACAAACTCCACACACATAACCCAGGTGGAGACTCAAACCTGGCTCCCAGAGATATGGGGCAACAGTGCTAACCACTGCACCACCATGCCACCCTACTGTACCTAAACCAATATATTTATTGTATATAATCTGGAACTCTTTACCACAAGAAATTAGAAATGTCGACTCCTTTTCTCTGTTTAAATCAAAACTCAAAACACATTTGTTTAAAATTGCCTACTCACTGTAATCTGTTTTAGTTTTACTGCTTTAGCTTTCTAATTTTATTTTGATTGTTTTTATTGTTATTTAATTCTGTGCGGTGTCCTTGCGTGTTTTGAAAGGCGCCTTTAAATAAAATGAATTATTATTATTATTATTATTAATCTAAGTTAGACATGTACATACTGAAAAGTCAAAGTAAATATAGGCACCAACACATGTGCACTTATGTGTACAGTAATAGGTATAAAAAGGCCCGTGTGTATGTCAAATGCAGCATCATCGTGGCATATTTAGCTTGTTAGAGGATGTTGCATGGCCAAATACAAAGTGAATGAGTATTTTGAGATCACAATGATTTGTGGTTTATCAGCCATCTTCTGATGAATTCTGATTCTATGATTCTGATGGGATTGTGTGGTTCCAAGACCTACCATGGATAGCTGAGATCTACCATGGTACCTGGAACTGAGAAGGACGGCTGTGAGGGCTCTGAGGGCAGATTAGGAAGAATTTGCTAGAGGAATCTGTGAGCAAATGACACACTATCTATGGTCTAGCGAAACACAACCTACTTACAGACAAATTGAACCATTACACACATCCAGATCCTCGGGGAGTTGCAGTTAAGGTGGGTGATGGAACAGTCCTTACGGATGACACTGCAGTTGTAACCCACTGGGCAGCTACTTTGAGCAGCTGATCCTCCAGCTAGAACGTTGGACATCTCTGGGTCCACAGTTCTTGAGGCTCATCCTCCAATTAGCTGTGAACCACCCAATCTCACTGAGATTGCACAGGTGGTGAACCAGCTGAGGGTAGCGAAGCCTGCAGGTATCTGTGGTATCCGGGGTGAACTTCTCCAGGCTGGTGGTGAGGCTGTATTCCTAACATTGCAAGCAATCATTGCTTCCATTTGGGAGACAGGGGTCATCCCAACTGACTGGAAAATGGGACTTCTTGTCCCCATCTGGAAAGGGAAGAGTGACCATGCTCATTAGACTCAGTGATCACTTGCTCACCTACCAGCAACTGGAGAAGTCTGGCTTTATGCCTAAGAAGTCTACCATCAACCGCATCCTCGCCATGAGGGTTCTCATTGAGCGCAAACATAAATATCGGCAGAGTTTCTTTGCAGCCATTATCGATCTTTGTGAAGCATTCAATTCAGTTGATCGAGCTGCCCTGTCGGACATCCTGAGACTTAGCGGGATCCTCCGAAGTTGTTAGACATTCTGGGTGGCTTTTACACTGGTACTATGAGTGCTTGGCAAAGTGGAGACAGAATTTAAAAAGGTTCATTTACCTCAGCAGCAACATTCATGTCTCTGGTGACTCTTCCTGTGAAGTCAGTAGATGGACTGGGAGAGCATGGGGGGTCATGAGGTCGCTAGAAAGGGGTGTGTGGCACTCCTGATATCTTTGCAATCGGACGAAGGTCCAAGTCTTTAGAGTCCTGGTGCTCCCTGTCTTGCTATATGGCTGCGAGACATGGATGCTATCCAATGAGCTGAGATGGAGACTGGACTCCTTTAGTAGTTTGTCTCTTCAGAGAATCATAGGGTACCTCTGGTTTGACTTTGTGTCGAATGAGGAGTTGCCGAATTGAGGCACTGTGAGGGAACATCAGTTACGGCACTACGGCCATGTAGCGCAATTCCCTAAGGGTGATCTGGCTTGCAGGATCCTCAATGCTGAGGACCCCAGCGGCTGGACCAGGCCAAGGGGACACTCATGTAACACCTGGCTGCAGCAGATAGACGGCCATTTCCGGAGGTTGGTACTGGACCGCGTGTCGGCCTGGGGGGTTGTCAACCAGATTCCGAGGTGTTTTGTCATGTAGTGGGTGCGGCAATGTTCT
>JAODKC010000036.1:250118-271766 GCA_026777985.1 Mormyrops attenuatus
TGGTCTTGGTCTCGCCTTAGTGTGTCTTGGTCTTGGTACCCTCAAGTCTCGGCAGTGTCTTGGTCTTGATACCCTCCAGTCTCGGCAATGTCTTGGTCTCGGTTTAGGTGGTATTGACTACAACACCAGCGGGGCCACACTCAAGTGCGACAAGCACCTGTCTCTGCCTCTGGTTGCCCGGCAACAGGCCTCTGCCCTCTCAGTGGGATCAACAGAGGCATGGTCGCCATTGGCACCCCCAGACCCACTGCCAGCAGCAGTCCCTGTGCCTACAGTGCCTATTCAGATTCCCATGGGTCTGCAGTACCCACTCCAGTCATTTCTGTCTGGTCCTTGAGATGGAACGTGCCATGAAATGGAAAGTGCCTGGTTACTGCCTCTCCTGGAGACCCAAGCAGTGATTTTGTTTACTATGGGTGGCAGAATTAGTACAGGACAGTATAAACACCAGTCAGCATTATTAATGTTAAGGAAAATATTTATTCACAAGAAGCTGACAAAGTGCACATATATCTCCTGTACAGCACAATGACTGTAAATAACAAAATCACTGACGATGAACTGGTTGATATACTTTTATAAAAGATTACCATGATGAATTTGGATTTCTATAAAACCAAAACGAACGTATGTGTTTTCGGAATATTAAAGTACAGATAATCACTTATTAAGTGCACAAGCTTAAACATATAACATGTAAATACAGGATAGATCTATAAACATTAGAATTTAGGAAGTCATTTTAAGACATCCGTAATGAAAAAAACGGACTTATTGGCGAATAGATGAAAGAAATAAATAACACGTAGTGTGCTAAACATGACTAACCAAAACGTGGGTTAATACGAGAACCAGAACTAAACGGTCTATGCTCAAGCTGATTACCGACTGATCGAAACATTACCGTGCCTAAAAAGCGCTTTGAAAAGCGTGCACTGCTCCCAAATGTGCAGACATTAAAGATAAAGGCAGATTAAAATTAGCTGTTATTTCCCCTGTTTTGATTAGGAGTTTCCCGTATTTGTTCAGTTCCATGAGTAGCATTGTGTCATTTTCTGCTTAGAATTATCTGGTATCCTACCAGATATATCCTACAGCATACTCATAACCTGCAGGAAAAACAATATTATAACATGTATTGAGATCTCAGATTGATAAACATATAGCGAATGAATTATGGCGAAAAACTGCCACCTCAAAATCGCTTACAATAAATGTTATCACTGGCGTGCGTTTATAAACGGCGTGGAGTAATATTCGCATTTGTCGGAAGCCGGAATGCAACACGGTTTCCTTATGACACTTTAGAAGACTTGAAAGTAACGCCTTTCTTATATAAAAAAGACAGTGAAGGGTCACAGCGAACATCTAGAATTAAAAAGAAAATAATGGAATTCACACATAATGTAATTCACAGGTGGCACTAAGTTAATATATTTCACTATGAAATTTAAGTGAAGAAGGTTAGCTTATTATAGTTTTATAGCGGATGGCGCAGACTCTGTGACTGGTTTCTCGGGATGATCTGATACCCTTCAAACGAACACCTGTTTCAAGGGCGTACAGTTACGATAGACGCCACTTCAGTGTAGGGTGGGGCATCGCTAGGACTGTTCTAAAATGTAAAACGTTCTTTAGCGCCCCCACCCCCAAGTAATTAGTTTAAACAGCGTGTTCTCATTCATTTCCGGATAGTTTTTCTTGACAATGTAACACATGATTTTGCTTCATTTTAAGTCTAATATACTGGAAATACTGCTAAATATTCCACATATAGAACTTCTTCAGCTTTAAATATGATGTTTCGACGTGAAAGGCAAAAATAAGATGATAAAATATCACAACAGTTCGATTATCTAATATTAATATTTACTATTCCTAAATCATACAGCCAGTCTATCTGTGATGTTTCACTTTATGAGATGACTCTTCCGTTTTCTAAACATTTTTGCATAAATATTTATATGAATGAATTTCTCCAATGAGGTGCCATTACTCTACTCTAACTTACTCAATCCTCAAAGCTATCCTCGTCCTGGGTAAAATGTAGCCTGCAGACAGATAACATGGAAAGGATTTGCTGCTTTAATTGCCTTCCATTAACTGCACACTGTCCCCTTTCAAGCAGGAGTTGCTGGATAAATCACAGTATGCAGCCTACACATATAATCACAACATGACCAGCTTCTGATCTGTAGAACTAGAGGCTTGTGGGGAGGGGTTTCAGGGAGGGGGCTACAATGCCACCATGCTGTATGCAAAGAGTCACACAGCAATATACAATACCTATATGAAGCAACAGATCTTTGCCTGTCTGTGACTCTTGTCCCAAGAGCATATTCAGCTGCAACATGGAGCCAGTTAGGTCAGGTTGGAGAGCATGCACTGGTACAACCCGTCGCCACGCCCACCACACAATGAAACACCTCAGGATCCTGGCTGGCAACAGAACAAACAACTTCCAGCTTGCCAAGAGACTCCCAGGTTCCTCTGCCAGAAGTATAGAATCAATAAATACCCAAGGAAGACGGTGATCCCAAACAAACCCCAGAACCAATTAATGACTGATTGTATTCACATTTTAGAATACAGTGGGACCTGCTACCCTTGGTTTCAGTTATCCATGGTTTACCATGGTCCGACAAAAAAAGATCCAGAAGCAGTTCATACATTTCAAAGTCTGTGGGTACCCAGAATCAGATCAGGTCATGCTGGGGAGCATGCAATGGTACAGAACATTGCCGCACCCACTACATGACAAAACACCTCGGAATCTGGTTGACAACCCCCCAGGCCGACACGCGGTCCAATCCTACCCTTCAGAAGTGCTCAGCTCTCTGCTGCAGCCAGGTGTTACGTGGGTGTCCCCTCGGCCTAGTCCAGCCGCTTGCGTCCTCAGCAATGAGGATCCTGCGAGCCAAATCACCCTCAGGGAAATGCGCCACATGGCCGTAGTGCTGTAACTGATGCTCCCACACAATGCATGTGATATGCCTCATTCAAGACTCCCTGAGCAACCATTCGTTCAACACAAAGTGAAAGCAGTGGTACACAAACATTTTCCACAGAGACACAGTCCCAAAGGAGTCCAGTCTTTGTCTGAGGTCACTGGGTAGCGTCCATGTCTTGTAGCCATACAGCAAGACAGGACTAGCTCCAGGACTACTTGGACCTTCGTCCTCTTACAAACACATTGACAGCGCCACACACCCCATTTCAGCAACCTGATGAACCTCCCATGCTCTCCCAAACCATCTACTGACTTCATAGGAAGAGTCACCAGACACATGAATGTGACTGCATAGGTGAGTGAACCTCTAGACACAGTCGACATTCTCTCTGCAGACAGACACACTACTCAAGACACTCTCAAGAACCCCGAGCAGAGCCTCCATTGACTCAGCAAAGATCACAGCATCATCAGCAAAGTGAAAAGCAGTAAATCTTTCCTCCCCAACAGATGCCCCACTGGATCCTACAACCCTGCCCAACATAGAGTTCATGAATTTAGGCGGAGCAAGAACACACCCGTGATGAACCCTAGAATCCACTGGGAATAGCACAGCACTCATAGTACCAATGATCAGACCGGCCATGACACCCAGCAACTTCGGGGGATCCCGCGAAGTTTCATGATGTCCCAGAGGGCAGTTCAGTCAACTGAACCAAATGCTTTCAAAAATCAATAAAGGCTGCAAAGAAACTCCGTTTCATGTTTATACTCAATGAGAACCCTCAGTGTCAGGATGTGGTCAGTGGAATTCTTGGCTGTAAAACTAGACTGCTCCATCCACTGGTAGGCGAGCAAGTGATCACAGATCCTACTGAGGATGACCCTAGCAAGTTCCTTACCTGGCAGTGTTATCTCCCTGTAATTTTCCCTTTCCAAATAGGCACAACAAGTCCCATTTTCCAGTCAGTTGGGTTATTACCTCTCTCTCAAATAGAAGCAAGGATTGCTTGTAATGCTAGGAAGTCTTACTACCAGCCTGGAGAAGTTCGCTCCAGATACCACAGATCCCTGATCAGCAGATCAGCAGTCACACACAAGTCTGCAAGTTCCTCACACAAACTGCATGCAAACTCATTAGAATCTCCTGACCTTGGAGAGACACGATGTTCCATATGATTACTCCAGTGGGCCACCTCAGATTAGGTCCCTGGTGCTGCCGCGTAGCTGGCAAAGCCTTGGTCCACACCAGCCCTGATCCTCAGCAGGCTGGACCCCATTGGCCCTCTGATGGTTTCGACTCCTTCGGGGATGAGGCTCCCGAAGGCTTTCCCCATCCCCTTTATGATGCAGCTACTCCCGCTCAGAGCAGAAAATAGTCCTGTCTGCATTGTTGGAGCTGTGTGAAGCTTTTACGGTGGCCAACCCCCAACTTTTTCCCTGTAATAAGAGGACCACAAGTTTAACATCATACCGAGGACGCAACATGGGACCATTTGTCCTAAATGCAAAATAGACTGCGAGCTCCCAGACTAGATCCAGACCTAATCTAACCTGCAAGTGAGCCACAGAAAGAGATTTTACCATGTGGCCAAACTTAATCTCCTTGTTTCTAGGTATGCTTTGCAAATGGACAACATTCTTTAGAAAACAGGTTTTAATAATGTCCAGTGATTTTTAAAAATCTGTAGCAGAATTACCAATACCCAGAAAGCCCCTACACATCACTGATGTGTAATGAATAACAGTACTGGCGGCACCGCCCTTTGAAGCCACGCTATAATTGCTTTTCTTATTATGAATTCTATCTCTGGAATATGTCCCAAGTGCTAATGGAGTCACACCACTGTGACAGTGTGTAAATGGTTACCTGGTGTTAAAAGGCAGTTTCTCAGGCAAACTCCATGCTCTCACTATGCATTCTGCGTTTATGAGCAGTATCCTGGGAATTAAATCGACATCCTAATCATATCACGGGAAAGTAACGTTATACAGTCGACAGAGCATGCTGGGCTCTGCTTTCTAACTGTATGTGGAGGCAAAATGTTACATACAGACCTTGCTTCACACATTTTGCTGTATTCCTGGATCTCCAAGGGTTTCTACCGGGTGTCCATCTCCCAAGTCCTTGGTAAATTACAGAGGTGCCTGTGATGAGCAAAATGTAGCACTGCACGCTGGTAATGGTTACATAAGGTGGGCTTTTCCATACCCTGCAGGGTATCTCTGATATGTTCATGTTTCAGACACACAAAACAGTTATTTCCTGAGAGTCCCAGGGGAAAGTGTCAGGCAGGCAGCACTCTGTTGCAGGAGCCAGGTGGTCGAACCATTTCTGCCAAAACATGGCTGTTGTTGCACTTCGCTGCAGATAAACATCATCAGTTTACTTTCAGCTGCAGTTTTCCATTCTCAATATAACTGTCACTGTCAGTTAACCAGCAGACAGGACAGACTGTTGGCCAGTCAACACTTTCCACTTTGCAGCTGTCACCCTAATTTCAACAAAAGAAAAATGAAAAATAAAATTCATTTCCTGTTCTGGATGTCCCTGAATAGTAAGTATTTCATTTTTGTTTTCGTTTAGTCTGGCATTATATAACATTGCACTTAGAACAGTAGAGTATAGGTAAATAATATCTGTAAGATGTGTTGCTTTAATAAAAATGAATCTATTAATACTTTTTCCTAGTCTACTAGTAAGAAATTGAACAAAAGTAAATTTATTTAAGACATGTTAATTTAAGCGTTTGTGAACCAAGCAAGAACATCATTCTATTTAGTAAGAACACATAATGAAATAGATTTTAATTTTGTAAGAGAGCTGTTTTAAAATATTAAAATGTAATTTCATCATTGATATTTATACAGCTTATCAGAGTAAGTGTCTTTCTGTGTTTCTGGTGACACTTTAGAAAAAACAAAGCAAAAGCCATATGCTGTGTCTATCTGTGGCTGATAAGAGTGTCTATACTGAGGCAGTAATAACCCTGCACTGTGCAGCTCTGTCATGGATGAACACGTGCAACGGCGTGCCGGTGACAGTGAAAGCAGGACAGAAAGCCACTCTCACCTGTCCACTGAGGACTGACAGTCACACGCGAGTCATCAGCTGGTACAGGCAGAGTCACGGGCTCAGGCCCCAGTTTGTCCTCAGCTACCTGGTCCACAACGCCACCCACCTTTTCTATGGCCAGGGATTAAACTCCAGTCATTTTGCCGTTCGGGGCAGCAAGGTCGGGACAGCGCTCCAGCAGCTGGAGATCACCACGGCAACAAGAAACGACACAGCTATCTATTATTGTGGCATCTCATTTTAAACAACCGAAAGACCCAAAAAAACATCAATACAAAAGACTTTTTTGTGTAATTTTTATTAAATTGCTGAAGAAAAAATCAATTACAATTTAAATTGTAACAAAAAATTTTGTTTTGTTTATTTACAACTGGTGTGGCTGTTTACCTTAATGTCTGTGTGATTTTTATTCAATTGTGTGCTGAAGAAAAAATCTATTATAATTTAAATTGTAACAAAAAATTTTGTTTTGTTTATTTACAACTGGTGTGGCTGTTTACCTTAATGTCTGTGATTTTTATTAAATTGTGTGCTGAAGAAAAAAATCAATTACAATTTAAATTGTAACAAAATTTTTTGTTTTGTTTATTTACAACTGGTGTGGCTGTTTACCTTAATGTCTGTGATTTTTATTAAATTGTGTGCTGAAGAAAAAAATCAATTACAATTTAAATTGTAACAAAATTTTTTGTTTTGTTTATTTACAACTGGTGTGGCTGTTTACCTTAATGTCTCAGTGATTTCTATGGCAGCAATAACAAACCTAAATAATTTGTCCAGATTTCCTTTTGGCAATGAATAAGTATGAACATAACTACCCACCCATTCTTCCATCCATTTCCTGAAACCACTTATCCTATTCAGGGTTGCGGGGGGGGGGGCGAGCCTATCCAGGAGGCTGCGGCGTAAGCCAGGGAAAACCCAGTATGGGGCGCCAACCCATGGCAGTGAACATAACTAAATACACATAACTTTGCTTTTTCTGACACAGTGAGGGTGTTGATGGGAGATATTCTTGATGATTATTGAAATGAATTTACATTAGTGCTGAAAAAGCAACATAAAACAAAGAGGGCTTTCTCACTGATAGCATCAGAGATGGTGTCATTATTCTAAAGACAGAACAAGTGAGACTGTGTGTATTTGAATTTAACTCCAGGAAAGGCTCAGTGAGAAACATACTGTACAAAGTCACCTGGCAATGTGGCCAGTGCAGACTGGAATGTAACACCTGCCTATGCCGTCATTTTGATTAATTTGTCTGCAGGGTATTAAATTAACAAAACAACTTATCACAGGAGAATGACTGATTTAACAATATGGTATGCATTGGTAGCACTGGAAATTGTTACACAATTTAAAAAAAGATTTCCTTCCCCCATGGCTGTGTGAGGGTTTTGCATGTTCTCATGCTTGCATGGATTTTCCCCCACATGTAGTCTGGTGAACCAGTGCCTGTAAACTGGCCCTGGAATCTGCACTGGTATTCACTGGCATCCTGTCTAGGGTGTTCCCTGCATTTCCTGGTATGGGCTTCTGGGCCACCGTGAGCCTATGCTAGATAAGTGGAAGGGGTGCGTGTTCACGCCATATAACGTTTCAAAGCATCAGACACCATTCATCCATTTTAGCCCCCCTACCCATTTAACTGGCGTCCTATTCAGGTACCTCTGCTGTACCATAGCCCCCCCCCCCAAACCTGAAATGAATGACCATTTACATTTATTAACTTTCATAAATGATTATTTACTATAAATGGACCAAGTAGGTGTAAGTGCGGCTATGCTGAGCTTCCAGCAAAAGACTAATTACCCTTTTACAATACACACCAAAAGAATGATTAATGAATATAAAACTCCCCAATGTCTAAACTTTTCTTTTTACTGATGTCATGTCCATTTTTCTATTTGTATATATTTTATGTAATTTATGTATTTTTTGAAAATATTTTCCATTTTTAATTACATCCTAAGGAACAAATAGCTATTCTATTTTCAACAATGCATGGTGATGAACACTTTCTCTAGCCTATTTCAGTTAAACATTTGACTTATTACTATCCTACAAGTTCTTCAAATTCTCCAAGAGCATACACTGGACAAATGTTTCTGTAAGATAGATGGAGCGACGTCGGCAGTCCCAGGGAAGTCTGTTTATTTGATGAAAAATAAGCCCAAGTGCTCTTTCCTGTTTGTTCATCTTCTCTTAACTGAATAACTGTCATAACTGCCTGAATTCACCAGAAGGTCAAACTGGTTTCACCCAGATGACTCCTCTGAACATTCTGAACATTCTAATTCTCCAGGGTCAATTACTCCACTCTTGTTATATTTTGAAGTTCTACTTAAGCTGTTTGAGCTCATGATTATTATTTGGGAAACCTCAGTCCGCCATGCAGCTGATATCACTAAATATGCAATAACTTGGACAAAATCCCAAAACACTTGACTAGATCAGATTAAACAATTTGATTGTATTTAAATCAATCAAATTATCACTATGTGTTAACAATAGTTTTGCACATCTGCCAAAATATGTATTCTTATGCATGGCATATATTGCTTATATATTTTAACAGGCCACCCATGACCCTGAAAAGGAAACGTAAGTGAAAGATGATTGGATGGATGGATGGATGGATGGATGGATCGATCGATCGATGGGCCAAACTAATTATTGAATTACCCTATCTAATCTTCTTCTATTCACAAATTAATTCATTCATTCATTCATTTATTGTCGATACCTACTTGTCCTCCGCATGGTCATGGGGGTCCGGAGCCTAACCCAGAAGCAACAGAAGTAAGGCAGGGAATAACCCAGGAGGGGGCGCCACCCCAGCACAGGGCAGGGAATAACACAGGAGGGGGCGCCACCCCAGCACAGGGCAGGGAATAACACAGGAGGGCGTGCCAATGTATCGCATTGCAGGAATAACACAGGAGGGGGTGCCACCCCAGCACAGAGCAGGGAATAACACAGGAGGGGGCACCAACGTATCGCATTGCAGGAATAACCCAGGAGGGGGCGCCACCCCGGCACAGGGCAGGGAATAAAACAGGAGGGGGCAACAATGTATCGCATTGCAGGAATAACCCAGGAGGGGGCGCCACCTCAGCACAGGGCATGGAATAAAACAGGAGGGGGAACCAACGTATCGTATTGCAGGAATAACCCAGGAGGGGGCGCCACCCCAGCACAGGGCAGGGAATAAAACAGGAGGGGGCACCAACGTATTGCACTGCAGGAATAACCCAGGAGGGGGCGCCACCCCAGCACAGGGCAGGGAATAAAACAGGAGGGGGCACCAACGTATCGCATTGCAGGAATAACCCAGGAGGGGTGCCAACCCATCGCTATTCACCACTTCTATATTCTCACTATTAATTTATTTCATTTCAATATGATCTCTGTTGACTTCCATTGACATTAACTCCAACAGTGAAAGGATTTCTGCTTTTAATAAGCATTGCACTGGCAGACTATCAGAGTTGTAACTCTGCAGTCATACACACGACCACTGGCTGGCGTTTCTTTTCTATTGACCACATACTGTAGTGTTACAGACATGAGCAAAAACGCTTGTCAATCTGTTCTTCCACTGTCCTGCACGCCTTGCCGCCCCCTGCCACCACCTGCCCACAGAGCCCTCCTCTCACACTACCACTCACACACGGAACATTCTACAATTTACATGTTCTGCTAAACAGTCAATTGCTGTACAGGGACCTAATGGTGTCTTTATCAGCAAGGCCAGACATTTAATCCTGCTGGTCAAACTAACAACTGCTCCCCATTTATCCATCTCAGCATGCGGTGAGGGCGACACCCAAATTTAAACATTTATGCCTGTTCTGGAGATCTGCTCAACATCACTGACTGCGTCCCTCGCTGAAAGAATGAAGAGGACAGTGAAGCTGTGGGTGGCTTTATTTCTGCTGAGGTAAATATGAAATGCTATCGCTGACCGATTAGAATTTAATGGCTGTGTAGCACAATGATGATAAAGATGGCAAATCTTGACTCCATACAGGTCAGTAAATGGGATAAATCAAGACCTCAAAGACTTCAAAAATATTACATTTAGTGAAGGAATCCAGCTCTTTGTTGACGGTAGGTAAGCTCATAAGTTTAATGAACTCATAAGTTCATGATATTAAGAAATGTTGATTTTGTGAAAGTATTTCATGATTTTGTGATGGAAAGTCATTCTCTTGTGATATTAAAAACATACAATCTTGTACAGGGCAACATGATTCAACATAATTCTTCCTTTACATACAAGATACTCATTATTTAAATCCTTTGAATTAATGCATTGTTCTTGCTACAGTATCAGTACTAATACCAATTATTACTTAATAAAACTATGAATTTATTACTTATTCATTTTAAAATACTGGTGTAGTATTGATGTTGGAAATATACATTATTCTGCTCAGGGAATAACCAGTAATTATACTTATCAAATGCATACTATAAGGTACTTCGCCTTAGTACTTTGGAACAGAAGCTAACTATGGGACAGTATATTGTTGAGCATGAGGTTTACAGCATTAAAATGGCTCTTTGTTATGTCTCTCTGCAGAGGGTTCCAGCTCTCCTCCTACGGTCGTTGTGTTACAGTCTTTGCTGCCTGACCAGAGGAGTTCAGGGCCTATACTCCTGGTGTGTCTGGTACGAGGCTTACCTGACAGTCAGGTGAGCCTCCACTGGACGGTGAACGACGAGAAAATCAATGAGGCAGACGCTACATCTGAAGCATCTGTAGACACTGACGGCTCATATTCTGCTACAGGATTTCTCCTCATTCCTGTGACACACTGGCACCCAAACAACATATACAGATGTATAGTAAACCACGGTAGCCATGTTTATGAAGGCAGCAGACAGGCCTCTAGCTGCTACAATGTTAAATAAACAGTCATAAGAGTCTGGCAGTGACATTGTCTATTCCAGCATGGTGATAACCCTTACTAGGAGTTACGTTTGAACGCCATTGCATCGTACATTGCTGCATTGCTTGCAAACATGCCCTCTAATGGACATTACTGTTATTACGTTAAACCACCTAAAGATGACCGGTAAGGATCCCAGGAAAACAAAATGGGTTTGACTGGGGAGAAATAAAATATATACTCGCTGTTTTCTACCTTTTTAAAACTATGTATATGTAAGCAGTAGGGTTGTGCGGTAAACCGGTACTGAAAAAACGTCGTACTAGAGTTTTGAAAACGGTATAATACCAGCACTTTAAAAACCGATACTTGTATTAGGCGAATGGGTATTTGATTCGGCTAACAGGAATTTGTCTATTTAAGTTGACAGCAGGAAACACCCGAGAGCAATGGCAGGCAGAACGCGGTGTCACTCGGAATCACAGTCGGCCGTGTTAAACTATGCAAGTAATAAAGTTCTTTATACCATCTGCCAAACCTGCACTCTTACCAATTTTATAAATTATATATTCCCTTCGCGGGAACTGGACATATGCCCTTTTTTGTATTTGGCTTGCTTTTAGTTAGATTTTAGTTGTAGTTATTTTTAGTTAGTTTTACGTTGCTTTTGTGTTTGGCTTTCAACACTTGCGCATGCGCGACTCACATCCACGGTTAAGATCCGATAATGAAACGCTGCGCTTTTTCACTTTCTTCAGAGGTTAGACTGGAGCAGATGGCAGCTGCTCTGGTAGGATCTGAACACGTTGACAAAGAGGGGGTTCCCGAAGTAAAATATGGAGATATTTCGGCTTTTAAAGTCGGCGTAAACGGCGAGCCCGTAAACAGCAGCAGAGTGTGTCGCAAAGGGAGGCAACGCGTCAAACCTGGCCATACATCTGTCGCCCGACCTGCTTTTTTTTTTTTACTCAATGTTAAAAGTTATTTTAACTGACCCGACCACAAATTATCCTAATATCATTAAAAAAAAACATTTTTTTCTTGAAATGACTTTTGATAATGTCCCTCCTTTTTAGGAAAACATGGAAAATTCACGTCTTAGTATCGATATCGAAACAAAAATTTTGGTCTCGTGACAACGCTAGTAAGCAGTATGCACAAAGACAGTTGTTATGGGGAAATGTTCATTATAAATATGAATAGTTTCAGCTAATGAACCAAAGAATCATTACCGAATTGTATGCAGCAGGGACAGCAAGCGTGTACTGTTGTAGCAGAAATAGGGGCTAATAAATGGGTTGGCATTAGGGGTTATGACTACAGTCGTGGCATTACAAATAGCAATATAAACAGTATAAAAGGCAAATTAATATCCATGCAGTTCAATCCCGCAAATGAAACAAATTCGAGGGCAAACCAGCCGCTGTAGCCACATCTG
The DNA here is from genome assembly GCA_026777985.1 of Mormyrops attenuatus. Taxonomy (NCBI): domain Eukaryota; kingdom Metazoa; phylum Chordata; class Actinopteri; order Osteoglossiformes; family Mormyridae; genus Mormyrops; species Mormyrops attenuatus. The sequence goes on from JAODKC010000036.1 coordinate 262,481, forward strand.
TAATTACCAGCCCGTGTTCTGCAATCTGTACACAGATCGAACTGACACCCATCTCCTCGGTGGAAGCTCAGCATAGCTGCACATACGCATAATGGCCCATTCATAGAGATTTAAGCCATTCTCTCAATAAGGTATGAAAATGGCATATGCACTGTCTTCACGTGGATTTAATACACATATCAAAAACACAGGAGAAAATTAACGGAGTTTATTTCATGAAGAATAAACGTCACTAAGTGGAGTACCATAGAAGGAGACGGGATTGAATATAGTTACGTAATTCACACAAGCGGGATATAGAGAATTACATACGTGTGTGTGTATGGGGGGGGGGTGGATCACATAGTAAAAAAAAAACACTGGAAAGAGGGTACAAGTCTGATGGAATGCTTCGAGTATTTAAAAAAAAAAACTGTACATGAATAACATGGCTCTTTACATGCAAGTACATACAATTTGTCTGATAACTTGTAAATAAGTCCTTTTATTCGTTGAATTTATAAATATATATCTGAAGGGGGCGCATATAACGTACGGGCAAGCATTCATTTCCAGATAAAAGTGCTGCCCTGTGCAGTTTGCCTTAGTTATGCTTGAGGACAGCGAACGACCGCCAAACAGAATCAAAACGCAGCGCTGGAAAGCTGTCCGACAGTACAGTACGTGGATGACATGCATCTGCACTAATGCCATTAAGTGACCATATCAGACTCGTGCTAATGATTGAGATCAAACTTTGGTTCGTTTATGTATTCGACGGCTAAACAAACCACACAAAAATAAAATAAAACACGGACTCATGTATAAATAACACGGTAGAGTTATAAAAATACCATGTCCGTTTTGCTACCAACAGCTCAGTTTGAATGACGATAATATTCATCTGCAACAAAAAAAATGTGTATTTAACAGCACTACCTGAGGAAGTGACTGAGTAATATTGCACTTTTAGTGCAGAAATACGACTGACCAACAGTAACTTCTTTACCATTCCCAGGAACAGCCAGGGCAAGATATGACATGATAAAAAATAAGTACGCAAGTGCACAGGCGATTTGCGCGGAGATGCCAGTCTGAGGGATGCTTGGAAGGCACTGTTACACTGCATGCTGAAATGATTAAAGTACATTTAGTGTGAGCTGCTCCAGTCTGAGTTCATTTCTGTCAGATATGGGAACTGGCACTGAAATGTGATGAAATGAGCAGGAGTGTAGGGAGAAGGTCCCGGGGAACCAAGTCAGCGCATGCTGGGGACAGAGCAGCCTTCCGATGCCAGCGACCGGACAAGCTCCTCCACCCAGCGCACCTCCGCGTGCACGCTCTCTGCCAGCACCTCGTAGCGCTTCTCCAGCCGGCCGAACTTGCGCCTGAGGGCGTTGGCGGACAGTGTGGTCGCCCGCACCTCCTCCTGGTTCTGCCGCCGTCGCGCCTGTGCACGCTGCAGCTCCTGCTGGATGCGCACCAGCTCCTCCTCGACGCTTTCCTTCTCCTCCTTGTACCAGCTCTCCTTCTCCTCGTAGATGGACAGCAGAGCGGCCACATCCTCCTGACAAGACCTCTGGTTGCGCTCCAGCTGCTGCAAGCCCTCCTCTGCGACTGTGATGCCCTCCATAACCTGGGAGAACCGCTCGAAGTTGACATAGGTGTTGTTGGGCGGCATGCTGGAGTGGGACTTGATGGTGTACTCCTTCAGGCGTGTGGTCTTCAGCCGGCGACGCTCTGGGCGGCGCTCGCTCTCTTCCTGCCGGACATTCCTGCGCTTGATTACCTGGGAGGGGGTACAAACCGCATTCACCTACAGCAGCCAGCACTAAAACCAGGACTGAACCTCCTTAGATAGTGCCAACATACACACACATTCACCCTAATTTCTACATGCAAATTATAACTAAAATAGGAAAATAAATCTTAGAAGTAATTTATCATCATATAATACACAGACATTTATCAATGCACATTTTTTTTTTCCATGCATTATTTCCCAGCACTAGTAAATGTTTACATGAGACATGTACTCAAGTTAGGATGGTGATGTCATTGCCAAGACGAACAGGCTTAATTTAACCATAACACTGGCGTCCATGAGATTCTGACCTTGATCCATGGATGCTCCAGACTATCTTCGATCGTCATCCTTTTTCTGGAATAAATCACAGGTTCATCATGTAGTTTCTAAACAGAAGTTAATAAGCTTACATAAACCAGTTGAATGAGACTCAAATTGATGTTCTGTACAAAGGAAACCGAACTGACTTGGGATCTCGGACCAGCAGCCTTCGAATGAAGTCTTTGGCCAGCTCGCTGGTGTTGGCAAAGTACTCTTCATCAAAGTCATAGTCAACAGCCGAGATGTTGGTGAGGGTTTCCTGCTTGGTCTCTCCAAGAAACGGAGAAGCTCCACTCAGCCTGTGAAGAAGCAGCTTTCATCAGCTGCATGTCATTATCATCAGCAGCCGACTGAAATTCACCCAAGAAGCACAGGGGCGGCACTGATGTTCAGATAATGTGCGTGAAGGAGCTCTCTTTATCAGGGCTTATGGCCATTACTATTTGATGGCCCACTTTCATAATTCAAAAAGTATCTGCGGCCCACAATCAATGTAACCACACAAACAGACTGCCACACATACTGTGGCAACCGTACCGTTTTGTTTTTTCCATTAACACGATCACTCGCCTAATGAGAGAGCTGTTGCTGTAATCCAAAGGGCAAATACTCACTGCTGTACAGTATCCGTTTCACATTCGCAAATTTAACATTTGCAGTTTTGGTCATTTTACGAGTTGGCCATGAACAATTAAACAGGAATATTTTTGGAGCTTGCTGAAAGATCGCAGAAATTCAGACAACACGTAAGCCATAAAGAATACTGAAAATCACATTTGGGTCACACAAATTAGCTTAAAGCATAAATATTACTAATGCATAATATTTGGTAGTGAGGTAGCCTTAGGTACACCGCGCATCTGTCTCAGTAACCAGCCTCATTCACCTGTTAGCTGTCTTTGTAACCATGCAATCTTGCATTTTTAGACTTTTAAACTTTTCAGTGGTGTTACTTTTGCATTTTTAGTAATAGTCCAAAACATAGTGCTCCCAGTTTTCAGTAGTAACTTTGTACATACTGGGGCATAATTTAGATGGAGTGTATATTTTAGAAAAAGGCCTACATTCAAAATGACAAGGCAATTTGGCATGCGAAGTGTGTGGTACAGTTTGTTTAACCTAACTTTTCATTTTCATGTCTCCGTTTGCTCTTCCTTGGTGTCAACTGGATCTTTCCTTTAAGTGATCTCAATGAAAGCCATCGATCCATTTGCATGTGTTTTTAGTGCGGCATCAAGCCTCTCATTAACTGAACTACAGAAAAGCCTCTCGGACGTGGCCAGCAACATGTGGTGGCCTCCCTTCAGTACCCTAACGGCCCACAGGCTAGGAAACGCTGCCCTACATTATTATTAGTAGTAATAAATAAACATATGGATTGATATCAGTCACGTTGCCCACTATGTGTAACCATAATAAATCAGGGCAGAATAAGAAGCCGGGCTGAAGCGTACTTACAGGATGTATGTGATGACCCCGATGCTCCTGCAGAAATAAGAATTAAGAGAATATTCAGGGGAAATACCCAAATGTGTTGTCAGGCACAGGGAAATAAGGTAACTTTTTATGGCACGTGTGTCATATTGCTGCATGATTTGGGTTTCTGGGTTACAGGTCAGTCTGCATCTTGGTTTTGGTTGAAAACACCGTTATTCACAAAAAAACACTACAAATATAAAACTGCCCTACTGAAACTATTTTCACTAGCTTCGCATAAAGCATATTGACTGACTACAGACTGGGAGCTATTGTACTTTGAAGTACTCCTGCTTTAAGAATTACACTGTGATAGGCTTTGATTCTGACTCGATAAAAACATGATCAACGGGAGCTTCCAAGGATTGATGAAAAAGAACAGTCTGCAACTCAGAAAATGCAAACCACACCACCCCACCTTTACTCTCTGGAGGGGTGCAGCATGAACCCCTGAACCAGTTGTACCATAGTACCTAAATTCTCAGTACTCAGTCTTTCCACACTACACTGAATGCGTACCTTTATAAAGCCTGAGTGTATGTACAGTATATGAAATTTGGTCAGTTATTACTCTTGTAAGAAATTTACTTACCACATGTCTGCTTCCAGGCCAAGTGGCTCATAGTTGACAATTTCAGGTGCTGTAAAAGGTTAGCAAACCCACCTTAGCAACAAAACACAAGCAATGCCACAAGCAATTTAACATGAGGCAAGCACCTCTCAAATGGAATCCGAGATTGCTCACCCACAAATTCAGGGGTCCCAAAGATGTTCTTGAACTCATTGCCTTCTTTGATTTTATGTGCTATTCCAAAGTCTATGAGTTTGATCCTGGGGTTGGCCACATTCTTATCTAGCAGCATAATGTTTTCAGGCTAGAACACCACACACAGAGAATTCTCAGATTAACTTGAATAATGAACATTTTAATCGACCTAAGCTTTTCCTAGACCACGAAAAAAAAAGGTTCAACATTTTCAGTGCTATTTCAGTATTTTGAATAACCTGTCAACTGTCTTAGCAAGTCTGCTGGGTAATTTCAGACAACCGGATCCTACCCAACCAAAGCCTTCTTACCTTTAGGTCAAAATGGGCAATATTTTTTGAATGAAGGTAGTGGACACCGTCCAGGATCTGCTTGAGAAACTGGGTGGCCTCCTCCTCCGTTAGGGATTCCTTCTCAGCCAGGAAGTCAAAGAGCTCCCCACCAGAAACAAGCTCTAAGATGAGGATAACATCTGTCTTGTTCTCAAATATGTCGTGCAGAGTGATGATGTTGGCATGCTGGATCTCGCGCAATATGTTGACTTCTCGTTCAATCTCTTCACAGCTGACGCCACGCCGGCTGGACGACAGCCTCCGTTTCTTGATGAACTTTGCCGCATAATCTCGGCCAGTGCTCTTCTCCCGGCACTTCCGCACAATAGCGAACTGCCCACTGTAATGGAGGGAGAGTGGGAAAAGGGGAAGAAAGAGGAAAAAGGTCATAACTAATCATCAAATAACTGCCAGCGTACCACACGGCCCAAACGCGGCCCGCGCTGCCAGCGTACCACACGGCCCAAACGCGGCCCACGATGCCAGCGTACCACAAGGCCCAAACGTGGCCTGCACTGCCAGCGTACCACACGGCCCAAACGCGGCCCAAATGCGGCCCACACAGTACACATCAAGCAGTTTAGTGTCATTAATTTACCTAACTGCATGCTATTAGATTGTGGGATGAAACATAACTTGGATACTCCGCGCATCACACACGCATACTTTGGGGACAGGAAGTCCTAGAGGAGCTAATCATTGTGCCATGCATATATTCAGCAACACCAAGTGGATTTCAAAGCAGCACCTAATATCACTATGTAGACTGGGGGATGGGCGAAATGAACAGACATCGTACACAATTATTCTGCAGCATGGTTTGCTGGACAGTGTGTTTAAGCAAAGTATAATTTTTTTTGTTTACACTACTTTTATCATGTAGAACAAAAGCACATTAAAAGAAGATTACAGTACTTACATTCCTTTTAAATCCAGTTTCAAGAACCATTTTTCTACTACAGCAAATCCAAACAGCACATGCATAGTCAGGCAGTGAGGTCATGCTTACTGCCAGATGAACAGGCTTCCATATAAAGAAAGTCAGTCCAGTTTGGACTGCATGACTCATACTATCATTTACTAAGCAGTTCCGGCTTCATTATCCCACAACCTCTTACAGAACAATACACTACAGGACTTGGACCACGTATTTGCAAAGGGTGAACTACTGATTTCATCAGCAGTTTGCTGTATATCGTCTGTCGTGGATAACGTACCTCCCCAACTCTTCACCCATTTCATAGTGCATCTCCACATCTTCTTGCCTGAAGCCAGCCATGGCACTTCAAAATGTTGAAAAAGTCAACTGTATCAAGGAGGAAAGGAAAAGGACATTGAGAATGAATCCCCAGGCCCTCTAAATAGGTTACTATAAAAGTGATTATGCTTTACTCCTGCATCTTCAACATAACTTGCTTCCCGCATTATAAACTCATTTATTACTAATTTAAAAACAAGATTTCTAGGCTCATTCCCACGGTACAAACAGCCCTGTGCATGTATCACACAACCACCGAATTTAATAAACTATACAGAATTATATCGACTGAATTCAATGGTCCTTATCCGCTTAACTAATAATGATCTTATTCAGGATAAAAACAAGAGAGTAAGTACAGGATACACATAACATCACTACCAACAGTGATACTTATTAACAATAACACAGGAAAGTTGTTTCTTTGATAATTTTCATATTTACCAACGATTACCTAGCTAGAAACATGCCAGACAAGCCACCCGAGGCCAGTACATCACAGCGGGTACCGTGGGCCAGCTGTCAGGCCAAGTGCCGGCTAAATGGCCGGCTAGCAGCCTGCAATGCCGGCTCTCCGGCGTCCCGATAGGCAGGATGACGGCGCAAAGCCGGGCTCCGGAGAATTCCTTTAGCTGGCTAACTGGCGTACGTGTACAAATTTTTGCTTTATACTTTTCCAGAAAGAGAAATATGACTGGATTGACTTAGCTAGCTAGCTCTAACCGGCGAAGTACAACTACAAACTACTTAAAACCCCGTAATTCGCTCATTATCGAGAAAATCAAAAACACACCGCCGCTCGAAGCGAACGACGCGGCTACAGCCAGCGAACACTCACATCTCTATCGGTCCGCTTCTTCCTTCGCCTTTTCCCTAACCGCGGCCGACAGTACAAACACTTTGTTTGGTGTTAAGAAATGGAGAGATTACATCACCGCACCGCCGAGCCGCCTAAACCAGGAAAGGGACTGCGGCCAGGTAGCTGCGCAGGCCGCCTATGCTCCAATCCGCCGGCTGGAATTTCCTCCTGGGGCGAGTCCGCAACATTTAAAGTCCCAGGGCTGTGGAAAGATCACCTCCATCAAGTATGAAGCCGTGTGTATTTATATACATGCGTGTTTCTGTAAATATATATATAATATAGAATAGGAACAACAATAATATTAAGGTATATATTTGTGTAAAGACACTTTATGAAAGCATAATTGTCCCTGGAAGGATCCTCCTGAGTCCCGGGGTTTTGTTTTTTGTGCATTTTTGTCCTCGTATGAGGACGTAGGCTCTCGGGAGGATAAAGTAATTATTGGTTTATTTATTTCATTTTTACAAATTTGTGTGACATCACTTACTGTCATTCCTTTTTGTTTTATAGAATTTGATTTGCTAGTGAGCATTATTTAAGAGATTTGTTGAAAGAAAACCACCATTGAGCAAGATGTGTACAAGTAATACAAATAATGTATACTACTTATACACTTTCAGGAAAAAGGGTAAAAATGTGTACCTTTGTTTGTTACTGAGGCTGTACCCTCAAGGATCTACCAATTGTGTCCTTAGCTGTAGGTTTTGTACCTTGTAAGGTACAAAAATGGTAAATATTTCTGTACCCTTGATGGTACATTAATGAAGTTTGTACTTTGGGGTGTGGCTTAGAGTCCATTTCTGTACCTTAAAAGGTACAATTACAAAGGAGCAGTCCCAGTGACAAGCAAAGGTACACATTTTTACCTTTTTTTGACAATGCATATCATCATGAACAACATCATGAAAAACTTGTACATTTTTGGGTTGCTTATTCCATGAAGGGACCAAGTAACAGGTCAGTGTTTTATATATAAATAGTAGACATACATTGTACGTACATGTATTGTATTGTACCGACTTTACATGGCAGCTTAAGGATCGGTTTATTGAGCATAATTCACCATACAACCAAGTCAATTAATGTGTGGTTATGTTGTCCATGAATACTTTATGTCTAATCTATAATTGGCTAACTATATCTTAAACCAGGTTGCGATTGACCTATTGTAATTAGTGCTCATCTTCACGTGATGGGATGGTTCTGGAAAAATAATTCCGTTTTTATATATTCTGTTGTTGCGGGTTAATAAAGGAGGTTGACGTGCATCCCCGCTTGTGAGAAATTGTCAGATTTTTCCTTCTAATTTCCAAAGTATTAAATTAAATTGAATTGTTACTCTAAGACATTAACTGTTTTCTCGTAACCAAAAGTAGTTAAAAATACAGTTTCAGACATAGTTTCAGACTGAAAGAAGCTGTTTGCTGGCACAGAGAAATGGATTGGATGTTCTTAGGGATTCCAGACACACAGCCTTACCTGACTGGCATCACTGTGATCTGTAAAACTTTTTCCAGAAATGCAATGCTGTCTGAATGCCTTTGTGGTGAGATGAATGCAGATCATATCAACAACTCATCTAAGCTGTATGTCTGACTGGCTGAATCTAGCCTGGAGCAAATAAGAGAGTGCGTCACTGCAGCAATGATCACCTGTGGGGGGGGGTTAATGAATCAGCTATCCCAGCTAACATCATTCCCCCCTCCTGCTTTTCCCCACCCTGCCTCGCCTTGCCTCGCCTCGTCTCACCTCAGAAAAAATGGAATGGCTAGTTAAATTGTAACACCTATGTCTTTGGTGATATCAGCCTGGGCCCCCCAGATAAGTTACTCTTCCCCAGGTCATAATGCTGTACTCATTCTGTGAATATGTGATCCTTCTCCCCATGACACAGACAGCGTAATTGTTTTTGCAGCCACATCACTGATGAAAACAGAGTGCAGCTGTACACAGATGCTAACTTGTTCAGATTTATACCCTCCTGGCATCCAGGCGGAAAAAGGTTCTTTTTTTAATATTGATTAAAATTTTGAGGTAACAGGAAGTTGGGAAGGTCACACCCCCACACATTTGACACCATCTTAAAATTCTAACTGTCCTCTTTATGGAAGAACAGGACTTTGTAATAGAGAGCATATAGTATGAGAGATATGAGTGAAAACATAAAATCAATCTGGTCAGAGATTCCTGCTTGTTACAGACACGTTTTTTTACGTTCATTTTCAACAAAACTGTTAATGTCATGGTATTAGCATATTGTACAATGACAACCTCTATTGTTGGGAGATTTGGCCCCCGGGGTGCCTACTGCAGCCCCTCAGACTGTGACCTCAGATTTGGCCCCTGGGTTGCCTACTGCAGCCCCTCAGACTGTAACCTCAGATTTGGCCCCTGGGTTGCCTACTGCAGCCCCTCAGACTGTGACCTCAGATTTGGCCCCAGAGGTGCCTCCTGCAGCCCATCAGACTGGCACCTCAGATTTGGC
>JAODKC010000036.1:283387-310600 GCA_026777985.1 Mormyrops attenuatus
GGCACCACTCAATTCCGCAACCTGCTGCAGCATGCCCAATCCAGGCACCACTCAATTCCGCAACCTGCTGCAGCATGCCCAATCCAGGCACCACTCAATTCCGCAACCTGCTGCAGCATGCCCAATCCAGGCACCACTCAATTCCGCAACCTGCTGCAGCATGTCCAATCCAGGCACCACTCAATCCCGCAACCTACTGCAGCATGCCCAATCCAGGCACCACTCAATTCCGTAATCTACTGCAGCATGTCAAATTGAGGTAGCCCTCAATCCCACAATGTATTGCAACTTGCCCACACTCTTCCATTGTGTAACATACCCTTCCAGATCAACTGAGGCTGCTTGCTTAGTTTCTCTCTCACAATCTATTGGCCACGTCTGCACCACTAATAATGCAACAGCATCGAGATGGTACGGTTAACATAAAAGCTGTATGCGAAGCTTCTGCTGAAATACTAGGCCGCTCTTCCATTCCGTGCCCTTAAACTTCCATGCGGTCAGATTGGGGACATTCCCATCTGCCAGACGATGGCAATGTGAGCAACTGTGAGAGTAATGTCACTTGTTATCATGCCAATGACTAGACCAAAGCAGCATTATTCTGATGGGAACTCAGAAGCGGATGAGGGAGTCACAGGGCTTTGCTCTCAGGGTACATTGGGAGGGAGGGGCTAAGCTGTGAGGCTCTGGGATCGTTTGATTGGCCTTTGAAAAAGCATGTGACATAGCGGGATCCGGGAAATGCCAGCTCCATAAATTAACATTAAGGGGATCTTTTTATTTAAAGACTAATGGCTTGAGCCATATATACAAGCATCCATCTTAACATGAATACTAAATAACGGAATCACAAAAAACAATTCTTACCACCTGCTGCTGTAATCTTTTTCTTGGCACCACTTTTCATTTTGACCAGATCCAGGTCAATATCAGAACGCAGTCTCATCAACGGCTTTGTGTACATGTCATTTTCTTAGTATTAGAAATGATTTTTAAGCACTAATAATTTCAATGACTGATGCCAGTTCGTTATTCATAGAAGACCAGTCACCAGGCAAGCAGCAATACTGCCTCACACTTTTTGTGTAAAAAACAAGGTCCAGCTCTCCAGGTCCAGAGTTTGTGTGTCATTGTGTTTGCGTGTCAGATCCAACCAGCCAAGGCAGGGGGCGCACTGTCCCGGGTGGGAAGTCAACACAGCACACAAGCATACACACCAGGGGCCATGCAGAGATGCAAACTCACCTAACTGCATGCTTCTTGTCCAGAGCTGACACGGGGAGCACATGTAACCTCCACACAAGGGGGGGTGGGCCTCCACACCAAGCCAGGAGATACATGGCTACAGAGCTGCCCACGTAAGCACTTACAGCCTCCCAGGGAAAACCTGCACTGTGCAGGTCTAGTTCTTTCAGCCCAAAGCTGTCCAGCTGTTCTGCTCCACAGATGATGCTGGGCTCAGCCCTGGCCTGCATGGACCCAGGGGGTCACCCTGAAGATTAACATGAGCAGCCTGGCTTGTTTACCACAGACCCCTGGGAAGGAAGCGGGGGCAGGACGCAGAAGGGAGGGCATGTACTCACCCCCCCGGTGTGTGAGCGCTGACTGACTGATCCCTGGTCTTACTACAGAAACCGAGACCAAAGCTGCCTTTGTTCCCAAACAGTCTCCTTTTACAAACAGTGATATGCAGATCTCTTGCTATCCAAATACTTTAAGCGTCTAGGCCTGTTAGAAAGTTCTAGTTTGCTCCAGAGGTCAGAGCAGAGAGCTGCATGCTCTGTTTGCCCATATGGTATAGAGGACGTATAAGAAAATCACGTGGAAAAAATACACAGCAATATCATACTATCAGGGCAGGACTCCACAAAGCGCATGCCATGTGCTTTGTGGATGCATACGATTTTGTGATGTTTACAAATGACAGCCATAAGGCAAAGCAGTTTTAGTAATAATTTCCTTCCCATCTGTCAGTGTTTTCAGATATTACAACAGGAAAGATTAAAACCATACCTCACTACCACCCAGTTCAACCAGGTCCCACATTCCAAATTCCTGATCTATTTTTTTTATTATTTTTTGTGCTTCTGTTTATGTGAACATTTTCGCTTTTTGTCATCTGAAATGACACACATCCAGCAGAGGAGAAGGAGTGTTCCCGCTGTCCGCAGCTTCAAAGGGAAACTCCCTGAGAAAAAGTTGTCTACGAGTGTTTAAACAGAATCGCAGTTCAGCAACAGGGCCAGGAACATAATGTACAGAACAATGAATACAGGATCAACAACTAAGATACACACTGGCCCTCCAGAAAGATTGAAAACAAAGAGTAAGCCAGATGTTTTCATGAAATGTCAGTCAGATTGGCTGCACAACGCATGCCAGGATCTGAAGGCACAGATATAGAGATAACCACTTTTCAGGTTCCCTTTTTTACATTTCATTTTCATCCAGAACAAACCGCACTGCCTGCCCCTGACTGCATGCCTTCAGAGACTCGCTTGCTGGTACAGAATGCACACAGCTCTATAAAGAGTCACACGTAGTACACGTATATGCATACTGGGCTCAAATTAAACAAATATTCGGCGCATTAAGCAAAAGATTAGAGCAGATTAAAGCTGTCAATCCAAACACGGCTCGATCTGGGCAAACTCAGCTTGCTCTCACCTCTTGGAAACCACAGCAGTTTGTGCAAGTGGTCTGCTTGCCAGTCAGCTATCTAGACCTTAGGCTAAATATATACTAATCATTCACCAAATAGTGCAGGGTGCGCGCTTAATCTGAAACCAGCATTTTAGTATGTCAAATGTTTTTAGTTTTAAAAAAATCCACCCATCTTCCATGAGCACTTTCCATATACTGTATGTATATATATATATATATATTTTATATATATATATTATTTTTTTTGACGTCCCAGTGTCACAGACCAGCATCTGAAAATCCAGCCAGTGTCAGTTCAACTGTGACTTTTATTATTTTATTTGAAAAAGACAAACACACCTTAAAAGAGTGTCACCTCTGAGGTATTGAGTCTCTGGGTAGGGTGGTGCAGAACAGGGCCTGTTCTGCCCAAACGCTACTCTCTGTACTGCTCAGACGCTATAGGTAGTTAGGTAGTTTATTTTCATATCAGACAACAAAGGTCCACATCAAAAACCACACAAAAACAAAAAATACATCTATACAAAGCACATTTAAAAACATACATGTATTTTCTACTCACTGTGCTGCCCAGATACTACTCACTATGCCACTCAGACGCTACTCGCTGTGCTGCACAGACGCTACTCGCTGTGTTGCTCAGACACTACTCACTGTGCTGCCCAGATTCTACTCACTGTGCTGCTCAGACACTACTCACTGTGCTGCCCAGATTCTACTCACTATGCCACTCGAATGCTACTTGCTGTGCTGCCCAGATACTACTCGCTGTGCTGCTCAGGCCTGATGAGTTGCCGAGTGACAGGTGTTGACTAAAAAGCAGTGGCTTTGTCCATCAGCACAGAGTGCTGCTGAGATGAGGACCGAGGGTAGTAACCTCTGGTACAAAACCCCCCCAGAGTGTCTGGCCATAACCCAGCACAGCAGATGAGGCATGTAAGTCTTCCTTGGGGGCCATCGTCAGCCCCACCGGCAGCCAGGGCAAATGGTCCAGCCAGCCGCCATCAGTAGGTGTCTCCCTAAGGGCTGATTTCAGCAATAGGTGGACCTCTCCCAGAGGTCGTTGGCCTGGTGGTGGTGGACGGTGGTGCGAGGCCACCAGGTTCGGCATCACTTCAGTCCACTAGTCCGAGGGGAGCTGCACACTCAGGTCAGGGGTGATGAAGGACGGTGCACCAAACTGGGCAACCCAGGTGCCAGTAAAAACTCTTGCCACATTGCCTGCCTGGCTAGTAGGTCTCTCTAGTCACCTCTTTCCTCGGGTTTGAGTCCTTTGTGATTTTCACCTTCACCTGTGTCTTCTTGTTCCCAACTTAGTGTTTGGTTGCTTGTAATTGGCCCACACCTGTCCTTTATCTTATCCTTGTTATCTCTGTATATATGTGCCCGCCCTTGTTCCACAGTCAGTCATTGTGTGTTTGTAGATGCTGTTGCTTTGTGTTTGCTGCTGTTCTGCTATAGTTGTTCCTGTGTTGTTCCCTGCTTTGTTTTGACCCTCTTGTGGTCCATTTGATTCTTGCGTTTTTCCATCCATCCATTTTCTGAAACTACTTCATCAAAGCCCCCAGTGAGCAAGCAAGAGGCAACAGTGGCAAGGAAAAACTGCCTAGAAGGAACAAATGGCCATGCATGAATTCTGCGTCCAGACATTATGCAGTACAGCCCGGCAGCACAAGAGTCCATTTAAACTGGGGTATCTTAAGATCCAACAAGTTATCTAGTTAACCAATAAATCTCGCTAGGTGATACAGGCCCCTGGTCAATTACAGAGCTCATAGGAAGCCCAAAGACAGAGCTCCTAATTCTGGCTGTCAGATCACCTCCGACACCTACCTCCCTGAAAATGACGTGTGTGGCTCTCGCTAACTCCTGTGCTAACTCACTTTATAGCTTGCTTTTTGTGGGTAGGGAGGCTATTGGTGCTCAGAGGCCTGAGATTTGCTAAGACCTGAAGGGTGACCTGAAGTCATATCTCCCAACAAACAGGCAAATAAAATTTCAGAGAGCAAGAAAGACAAGAGTCAGCAGTACTTTCTGAAACCCAGTGACACACATGCCAGCCAATACATTCCCATCACGAGTCTCCAGGAACTTTATCTGCAGTTAGATGCCTTATGCACAATAGTGTGGTGCATGACGTTGGGGGGAGGGGGACAAAGCGATCAGAATTCTCCACCTGCATGCATTATTATTGTTTTTCTTTTCCTTTTTGCATAGTTATTCTGTCAGAGTGAACTGCCCATATCACATTTTTGCACTTCTCATGTTACACAACTGCAGAGTCGCAAAGAAAACATGCAGTGAAGTTGTGCAGGATTGTGGATAGAAGATTCAGGTTCAGTGTCACCTTGCTAAAGAGACTGTGGTGAAATCTCACACCACCGCCAAAGCTCGTAGCTTCTGATTGACCAATGCTGGCTCAGATCCTTCCTGGCTGTATCTGTCAGGAGGAGGGAGAGCAGAAAGATCCCCTCCTCCGTCCTCCTCTGCTTTACTCTCCTCACACACAGGAAAGGCCGTTCCCAGGACGCCTGCCCCTCAGCCCATTTCATGTCAATGACAGTAAATCATCTTGATGGCATCAGCACACTTGTTTACAGCATTTCTTTCCCCCTCTGTTTCACTCTGTTTACTTATTGTGCTGTCTGACGTCAATGATAACAAAATACTCCCCTGTCTTGGGATTATAATTTAAAAAGTGCTCAAAAACATTAACAACTGGAGGTTTTTTGAGTTTAAAATGAGACACGAGGGTGAGAATCAAACTCCAATATCAATCTAACTGTTTTCCAGCTAAAATATATTGTATTCATTCCAGTAGCCAGTGCAGTTGAAAATGCAATGAATGGAAGTGTATTCAAACCAGAAAAGAAACCTCAAAATGCATATGCACGGATATGAATCTTACCTGGGTACATAGCTCATCTGTGTTTTTTATTTTTTAATCACGACTGACACTTAACATTGTTAACTGTGATGATATGACATTGCTGAAGATGGTGATGATACCGAATAAAAATCATTTAATACTGCAAACGTGCACATCCAGGGGCCAAATCAATCATTGGCCGCATACACGCTAATAAATATGAGAAATAACCGAAATAGATAGAAGAAAAATGAACAAAAGAATAATCCATACTGAGAAGTGATAATGCAAGTAAAAAGCCTCCCAAAAGCCGGAGAGAAGTGCGCCCCCAGACGGCCAGAGGCGAAATCTCGTAGGTATAGCTGGTTGGCTTCGGGGGGGCGGCTACTCGGGTGAACTCGGCCAAACGCTACAAATCGAAGCGCTGGCTTTACTTTGCTATCGCGTTTCTTACTGCGTTGTCTTTAACATTTCTACACTATCCGTCGCCGATTAGGGTCATATTTCCATTGTCATTTAACCCTTACTTTCAGATGCCGATAAAGTGTGTGCGGGACTAAGTTATTAATGTTAATGTTAAAACGGAATTTTATTGCTGTTCGTCTAATCGCACTATGCACCGGGGTCCCCTGCAGCTGTGTCCCCGAATACATGTGACAGTAAATCTTTAAGTAGTTTGGATGAAGGTTGTTGTGATGTAAAGGCCAGACGTTTTGTACAGATGGGATTAAATTCGTGAGTAAAATAAAAACACATCACTGAAAATAGTTTTAAACGCTTCGTTTTTGCGGCTTGAGAGGACAGTATGTGTTAAAAAACGAGTTTCCTGCGGGACTAAAATAGCAAATGTTTTGCAATACTTTCAAGTCATACATTAGTTTTAAGTGAGCTTTTTTTTTAATTGTATATAGTTTGTATTTAAATAGCGATCTTTGTGCAATAATCATTTAGCGTACAGGCTGAACGCTTAGCGGATTACCAAACTGAGTACATGGAAATACTACGGAGACTCAAATTAAAAGTTCTTCCTAAACATATTTTCCATGAGTATGATTTATCACCATGAGTATGATTTATCACCATGAGTATGATTTGTCAGCATAATATTACCTGAGTGAATTTGTGCGCCTATAATTAGCACCTATATTTATCTGACTTCCTATTAAGTCATTTAATTGTGGAATCTCATGTTCAAAGATCTATGGGCAAAAAAACACCGAACAATATGCAACAATAAAACCGATTTTAACGAACGACTTTTCTAGTTTCCGTGAAATTTCTTAAAGTTACATGCTCATAAAGTTTTATTCTCCCAAATTTGCTTATTTACAGAACCAATTGAAATTGAAAGGACTGGTTACGGGTAATGGAGTGGCCCTTGAACGGGGAGATATGGTCCTTCGGAAAAGGAAAAGCTTGTTGTTTTTCATCTTCGTCTGAAATATTTTTGGTCACAGCTGAGCACAGGGCACAGGATGGCTGCTCTGCTGGCTGCGGCGCTGAAAGCCTGTCCTTGTCTGGGTGGCATTTCTATGAAGTCTACTTCCCTGAAGCTGCCTGGAGGCCAAGACTGCAGAGAACTGATCCCCCCCCCACTGCACGCAGTCAACAAGGCGCTTTGGCACACTGACATACAGCCGCGATGTCAGGGAGCGAATCCCGTGTGGCTGGGGGGGGAGGGGGGGGGGGCGACACACTGTACTGTAGCGGGGACCTGCTAATAGATTACAGCTGACTTTGAGAGGGGAGGGGTGTTTTTTAACCCTCCACCCAGCAGCTGGGGGGTGTGACAGTATGGCAGCCTTTTGTTTTTTAGAGGGGCGTGAGATGTCTGATCGTCGAGTAAGGCTGGCCCGTTCCTCCGCCACATGGGGGGGGGGGGGGTCTCTCTGCATACTTCCGCCACATAAGTGTGGTTATTAAAAGGAAAGATTTATGCCCCCTTCCCCACCCTGTGTCTAAAATAAGGGTCTCTTCAAAACACGTCTAAACAAGAGAGAGATCAGATCAGATAATAACTGTAATTACTCAATTCCCCCAAAAGTGAATTTAAACCCACAAGGGGCTTGAACTTTCCTGACCAGCAGGTAAACACTTCACAGGGCAGGCTGCTCATTAAACTTGCACTTCAGCTGCTGTCTTTCTCTTTCATGCTGCCCTGACCTCTTACAGACTGCCGTCCTCAAAACAAACTACCCAGACAGGTAAACATAAAGCAGCAGATGTACATCCGAGAACCATTTATTCAGTTTGGCCTGAAACATATTGTTAAACCTTCCGGCTGATAATGACCTGCATAAAACAGTAATGGTTGTTTTTAGCGACAATGTGCAAACAAAATGAAGTAAGATAGAGTTGTTTTTCATATATGAATGAACTTCTGGAAGTCCAGATCGGATTATATGCTGCAAAACAATGAAATTAAAAATACACTTGACTCATGGTCACAAATATAAAGTCTGTATCTTCAAGCACCTTTGTATTTCACTCAAGTCTTTGGGTTGCGAAGCAAAATATAAAAATAAATCGGAATTAAAAACAAGAGGAGAGACTTCCTGCGAGAAACCTTGACACGGTGCTCCAGATACTCCAGTGTCTGCGCCGATACAAAAAGCCTCCTGTTTGGGTCACTCAGGTTCACCTGCTTTCATTTGGAAGGTGCTGAGCTCCGACGTTAGACTCATGCCCTCAGAGGTGGCCAGAGTGCAGTAGCTTGCTGGCAGGTGGGTCAGATATAACTTTGGATGCTTACATTTGTTTCTATAAGTTATTACCAGCTTTACATGTGGTGCATGGCTAAGCCATAAACACCAAAGAAGCTATCAGAGCCTTACATTTAATGAGGGGGAAAGGGTTTGGGTCCTGGTACCAGGGCTCACGGTTCTGTTTGCACCAGGAAATTTAAAACGAGTCCTTGAGATATGCTTTTAGAAAGTGCCACGTGTTGCTCTGAAGGCTGCTTTTATCAGACCAGGGACTCAACAGGATTCAACTGGATCACAAGCAGAGCTATAAACCTGAATTCCTGATAAACAAGTGATATCCTGTCGGTGCAGTTATCAGGTAGTTTCCGCTTTAATTTTATTTACTAGATTTATGCTTTGGAAGAGATAATGTGTTTCATATAATTATAGAATTAATAGACTCTGATAAGTTTGTGAATAGAATAGAATAGAACAGAATGCATTTATTGCCGTTGTACAGGTGGTAAGTAGAATAAAATTCAATATATCCCTTATTGCTCCCCTGTGACACACAAAGAAAAACATTTCTATTATAATTAAATTATTGTTTTGGCAGTTATCTTTGGACATGGGTTTGGTTCACTGGCTTGTTTTTTCTGTTCTAGAAACTACCAAAATGTCAATGATCATTTGGTATGATTACTGATCTTTATTGATGGGATTTCCAGGAGCTGTTGGAATGCCCATAAGTGTGAGCATTATGTCTGATACTGGTGTCATACACATATATACCTGTAACTTCACATGTCGAAAACTGGTCAAAATGGTCTTACAGGCCATTTGAAAACAAAGAATACATTAATGGAAACAATGAATCAAATGGACGCCCTTGAAGACTATCCAGCAAAGAAGTCAGAACAATGAAAAAGCCCGGTGTACTGGACAAGTGAACATTCTCGGGCATCAGCAACAAAACCTGTATGGGCAGTGTCAGGTTTTCCTTGGTACGCCTGTCCAGAATAACCTTCGGCGATAAAAATGGCTGTAAGGAAAGGGACAAAATGACCACACAGCCGAATCACAGCCTCTCCTCTTGGACTAGCGGGGATCTCCCTTTCTGTCTTTCTGCTCTTCGCTGTCTCTCTCCTTCCTGTGCAGGTGTCACTCTCTGAAGATTAGTTTAGGTGTGGGCTCACCGGACTGGCCTGTCTGCTCTGTTCTCACATACTCCTCTTCGTTATTGTGCCGACGTGGAACTGGCCAGGTGACTAGAAGCTCTGTTCTGTGATCTCCCCCCTTGAGTTGGATCACCCTACATTCTTATTTGCATCATCCACACCCAAGCTGGACACTTATGCCAAGGAACGTAAGTGATTGACCACGTGCTTTTAAACATAAAATGATGAAACTACACCACACTGCAATAAATGAGGGGAATCATCTTTAGTATACTGTCAAGATTCTTTGTCTATGAGTATAATCTATTGAATATTTGCAAATTCTTATGAGTTTACAAACAATGAGAGATAAGAAGGGACACATGCCCTGGGGCTGTCTGGGCCAGTGTCTGCGCCTTTGCACTGAGACTCGCTCTTCCGGAAATTTCACCTTGAGCTATATGCCTGCATTCTGTCTGGCCTGTGGAATCGGGGCCATGGCTTCTCATCTCACAGCTTTGCCACTGCAACTGGCAGGGCCACCAGCTTGGGCTGTCAAACCGCTGCAGGTGATTCGGAATGAGGCAGCTGCAATGCAGTCAGCTTACACTCGTCTGCATCTCTGTTCACCATCTCCCTTTCAAGCACGCACACCAAGTTTAAGTCCTTAGTGCTAATTTTCAGAACCAAGAGCATCTCACCTTCTTCAATCAGCCAGCCAACACTTCCTAGCAATCCCTCCACCAGTGTCGACTGTTCTCATGTATAGCTCCACAAAGACCTATCTGACCTGGGAACACCTCAACCTGCCCACAACCACTGATCTGACCAGTCTAGTGCGTCCTGGGTGCTCTCACATTTTAGCATTTGTCTGAGTTGCTGTCTTAATGGGTTATTGCTGTGTTCTTCGTAATGCATCGTGTGGGTGTGGCTCCACTGCTTGCTCGCACTTCTTGCTAGTTATTTATTGGAAGCCCAGCATTTCTGCCCTTTCACCTGTTTGGCACTTTGACAGCTGTATGCTTGAAATGTGCCATCTACTTACTTGTATGTCACTTTGGATAAAAGCACCTGCTAAATGAATAAATGCATATGTACAGTGCTCAGCATAAATGGGTGCACAGCCTTGGAGATTAAAACCATTTTTTCAGTGTTTATGAGGACGATTAGCTATATTTTTACAAAACCAGTTTTCTTAAACGTTTATATGTATCAACATAAGAGTATGATCACCTTCATTATTTCTTTAGGATATGAAAAATAATACATTTTATTCAAATAAGGTGATGCAAAAATGATTACACCCTAAAACAAATTCTACTAAATCTAATATATTCCATGGCCTCCTTGACTTTTAAGAACAGCAGCAACACATTGAATGAACTAGTTTATGACAAACAGCCACATCTATCTTTCTCCATTCTTGAAGGATGAACTCTTTCAGATCCTGTAAGCTGGATGGAGAATGACATGTTAACATTTCTCCTCAGAACTGCCTACAATTGTTCTTTTGGGTTGGGGTTTGGTGACGTGCTCGGCCACTGAATCATGTTCACCCTGTTCTTCCTCAGAAATGAACCAGTGGCCTTATTTGTATGTTTTGGATCACTGCCGTGTTGAAAGAGTACTCAGTGACCTTGGGCAGAGAGGGATGGTAGCATTTTCTCTTTCGGTATGTCATAGTACATCTGTGAATGCATGATACCATCTATGAAATGCAACTCCCCGACACCTGCAGCACTCATGCAACCCCACACAAGATCACTGCCTCCATCATGCTTTACTGTTGGTACCATGCATTTTTCATTGTATTCCTCACTCCTCACCCTTGCAATGCCATACAGTTTGGAACCCATCAGAGGCAAAAATACTAATCTCTGTCTTGTCACACCAAAGTTTGGAGTCCTAGCAGTCTTCGCCTTTGTTAACATGGACCCTGGCAGATTCTAGATGGGCTTTTTTGTACATGGGCTTCAGCAGTGGCTTCCTTTGTGGACGATAGCCATGAATGCCCCCCCGCCGTGCAGTGTGTGTCGTATAGTGTCACAGGAAACACTCACCCAGGTTTGACTTTCTAATGATTTAGCCAACTGTGCTGAACTTGCATGCCGAATTCCTTAAACTTCTCTTATCACAAAATGCTCTTGACAAGGTGTTAACTTCCATGGGCGTCCTGGACAGCTCTGCCAGCTTCTCACAAGTCCATCCTTCTAGAATTTTTCGATGACTTTTGCGACAGTATTCAAACTTATTAGCAATGCCTTGATAATCGTCTAATAACATTGACCTTTTTTGTGCAAAGAAATTCTTTTTGTTCTTCTCGTGACATTTCTTTTCCACACGGTGCCATTTTGTCAACACTGAATGGAACTAGATTTTCTCTCTTAAATACCACTTTTAATAGTCAATTATCCCGTGGCCACTTGTGTGATGACTGATTATAATCATCTGTTGGCGATTTCCTTCTTAAGTACAATTTTATCAGGTTTTTCTCCAAAGATATTCATTGGGGTGCAATCATTTTTGCATCACCTTATTTGAATAAAATATATAATTTTTTGTATCCTAAAGAAATAAAGAAGGTGATCATACTCTTATGTTGATACAAATAAACGTTTAAGAAAACTGGTTTGTAAAAATACAGCTAATTGTCCTCATAATCATTGAGAAATGGTCAAAGGTTTGAATTTAAGGTGCACTCATTTATGCTGAGCACTGTATATGTAAATGCAGCTAGATGGAGACAGCCTACAGCTAGGGTCAGGAAGTTCACATAGTCTTCAGCTAAGCATAAACGTAAGCCATGTGATGAAAGCGATATTTAATGTGGTGTGACTGAAGGTACCAAACTTGGAAGCTGCATCCTCTCAGAAACAGCCTCCTTTTGGGATGTTCACACACTATTAAATGTCTAAGCTGTTCCGGCTTATTAATGAGAGGTCAGAGGAGAGTGGGCAGACCGGCTAAAGCTATCAGATACAGTACAACTCCTCCTTACATAAAACCCATTTGTCCCTGAAGTGGTTCTGGAGCAAAACGGGATCCTGCCTGGTATTACACAGGGGTTCCTAATAAAGTGCCTACCCCATTGGTTAAATATTGTGCTTAATGCATTTCATAGAATGGCTTGTAAATTATATAACCTGTAAAATTCAAGGGGGTCACACTGTGGCCACTGTGTTACCTTCAGAGCACTGACCCCCAGTAAACCAACCCACTGCAAAACAAAAACAAGGATATGAAATATTCCTTGAACAAGCTGTGTGTCTAGTTCTCCATTTTACATCATCCTCTCGACTTTACAAAAAAAAAACAAAAACAGCATAAGAACTTTGTATCAATTTATTACAAAAGGATTTTTTTTTTAAATTGAAAAGCAATGTTCTATTAATAACGCAGCTTTATGATGAATGCAATGCACCACAAAATGGAGGTGTCACTTCATCATTTGAATAGGAAAAAAAAATAAAAAATTAAGCTTGCTGGAATGTTCCATACCAAACTCCTTTGAAATAGTCTCTCCAACTTGAAACTGCAAGTGCCATTGAGTAACGGCATGTTTACAGGACTCCCAAATGACAAAAGGCAGCTGGATTTGATCGAATGCACCAAGTGCGCGGTTTGTTTGTATCCCCGCACCGATATGCTTTTTGCGCGCATGAGTTGCCTCTGACAGCACCAGGGAAGCGCCAACAGCAACTTAATGCGTCTCTTTGGCTTGTTTTTTTGTTCAGTCCTATAGTTCAGCCTTTGTAATGATTGTCCAAGTTCTGCTTTCACACACTTTCCTCCTGCGACCTTTGAACACCTACACACTTTCCATCAGCCTCTGCTCCTGTAGCATTTACAAACAGACATCCTGTGCTCGGGCAGCTATGCACCCTACATGCCACTTTGCCCGCTTGCCCTTCCTTGCTAGCACTTTTCCCCCCATGACACCCATCATGAGATGAACCATTTGCCATTTATGTCAAGACATGCAGGCAGCCCTTCGATTTGAACATTTTCTGAAGGCAACAGATATATGCATTTTCACATAAAAACAAAATGCAGTTTTGCACATATACATTTGCAGGCCGGCTTCACAGATCACTGTTCAGACTCATCGCCATGTGTTGGGCAAAACAGTTGAGGAACAGCTCAGCTTCAGATGTTTACAGGGTCTGTCCTCCACCTCCATACCTTCCAAAGCGTACATGAGGGCTTCTTCATCAAGTCCCCAAAATGTACAGACACGCCACCGAGTCTTTCAGTTGTCATCGGCTGGAATAATGTGCCGACCCTGAGGACTACGGTGGGGGCCAAGTTGGGGACAAAGACTAGGGGACCGGCGTTTATTTGATGTCCCATCTCCTGAGGACCTCCCCACGCCGGCCTTGTGCTCGCCACAGCACTCATCCCATCCTGGGATGCCGCTTCAGTCTCGGAGAAGAGTCCCAGAGAAAATGGGTCTCGAACTGCCAACAGACCATCACATATCACAGTGGCGGACACAGCTGCTTCAGCACGTCATGCAGCGGCGGCGTATGCTGGAAGACTGAGGGTTTGGATCCACCTGGGGGATGAAAGAGTTTGAAAACCATTAGTATCACGAAGCTGGAGAGAAGCAGAAAGACAGCGCGGCTTTCCCACCTAACTGCACGAGCACTGCAGTCCCTCAGGATTCCTGACATTTAGCTAAAGCTACTTGTGGCACTGTCACACAATAAACCCCCTTTACAAGTCAGGTTTGAACATTTACTAACAGTCTACAGTGAGCGTTACTAATTTCCCCAGGATAAGGAAGCAAGGTTCCTCTGGATCCGACAACCCTCTGATGCATGTCAGGACACCCTAACTGACCTTGGGCCCAATACCTGCTCAGCGGTATCTCACCTCGCTATACACCGGGGGAGGCCGGAAGCGAAACTCCTGAATGTAGGCAAAGTAGGGGCGCTGCAGGACCCCAGTGAAGTCCTCCTCTCCTGCCGGGGGGGCCATGTTCTGCTCTGCCTCCTCATCGGAAACAATGGTGCTGTAATCTGGGGGAGCTGTAGGTGGCGCCAGTGAATGCAGAAACCGTAAGAGACATGCTGACAAAGGAAGGCCCTGCTGCCCCCCCCCCCCCCAACATGGAGCCATCACAACAGGACACTCACGCTCAGGCCGCTCGGGGATGCCCATGCGGAGCCACTCCAGGTTCAGGCTGTACTGGCTGCTGACGCTGGAGGTGCGGCTGCCAAAGGGGTGCAGCGGGATGGTGCCCATGACCAGCGGCAGGTCAAGGCACAGCTTGGATGCCCCGGGGACGTTCACGCACACCTGGCAGGAAGCAGAACATCCCCGGTTAGGCCTCGGTGCGGGAAACAGCCGGCACAGCTTGTCCGGGAGCTCGCCTGGCCAACTCGAGCAGAGAGGACGGGGCAAGAGCTGCAGACTAACCTTGAGTGTGTACTCCACTTTGATGATGCGGCACTGCAGGACAGAGGGACCCACTGGGGGGATCTTGATGGCCCGCCCATGCCAGGTCTCCCTGCAGCGGGGACCCACCCTGTCGCCCCTCAGCGTGACGACCACAGAGTGCTTCTGCTTCATGGTGCCTCTGGCGATGAAGGTCTGCGTCTGGGTGATGTATGCCTTGGGCTCCACGCAACGGGATGAGCCATTGTCAAACTCCGCAAAGACTGGGATCACCTCGCCTGTGGACAGGGAGGCAGGCCGGGTTAGAGAACACCAAATGCCCTGGGCCGGCGGAGCAGGTTAGGGGAAAAGGACTGGGAGGCTGCTCACCAGGGGTGTAGCCTTTGCGGTCGATCTTGGCCGTCACAGACACCTGGCCACAGTTACGGTACCACACACGTGCCATCTTGTCTTTGGTCCCTGCCTGGGGGGCCTGGGAGAGGGAGGGTGGGACAACAGGCAGTGACACCTCTGCCACAACGCCAACACACGAGGCATTTAAGGGCAACAATCCCAGGCGCTCACCAGCAAGGCCGGAGTGTTGATGTCAATAGGCTCTATAACAGTGAACTCCTTCTTAACCTTCTTCACAGTGGCCCAGGGTCGATGCAACTTCACCTTCACCCAGTAGCGAATGCTGCCATATTTGCCCTCAAACGAGGTCACCAGTGTCCTGTTAACAGAAGAAATTATGGTCATGCACTTGTACCACTCAATGAACAGCGGCAGTGAAGTGCAGTGCATCATGAGAAGACGTTCAACAAACTTAATCATACATACATAAAGGGGATGTACTTACTCTTCAGGCAGCTGAAAGCTGAATGGGAATTCGTGTTTGCCAGACTGCAACACTGTTACAGCTCCATTCTCTAAAACAAAAAATAAATTACGAAATAGATTAGAGAATTACAAACTTAACAGATCTAAAACAAGTTCCGTGGTGCATTAAATGCAGATTTCTACTACAGAATACAGTACTGTAGTGTTGAAACACTCATAAGTATCTGAAGTACGGCGGTTAACCAAATGGTTCCTAAAGCAACGCTTCATTTGACCGTTTTTTCCGTCAAGCGCAAGTTACACGGGTACTGAATGGGAGAAAGATACTGCAAAGCAACGCTTGCGATCTCCTAAGCGCCGACTCATACGAACAACATGTCAGCGATGTCGCATGCGTGTAAACGTTTAAAGATGTCAAAATGAAGTGTAAACGCACCGAGATCGCCAAGCGCAACTTAAAAACTTTTTGGCCAATACACGATAAACGCCACTTTCCTAATTGTAGGAAAACAAATGTCTTCTGATACGGAGTATCATTGCAGTACCACATGTAAACAAAGCGAAAGTTAGAAAACCCCTTCGTGACACTTAACTTCGGGCTCTTGATCGCTCGTATAACCCGAGGAGCTCATCGCTAAATGGCTGTGCCCTTAGGATGCTAGTACGATCTTTGCCTGCATGGGCACCACGTTGGGGTGCCTGCCGAGACCCCCAGCATGCAGCCTCCGCGCACTCACCTGCCTGCAGAAGCACCTCCCGGTGGTTCAGGTACTCCACCTCGTCGCTGTAGTTCTGGGTATAAGCACTGCTGGCCCCGGCACTGCGGGACTCGGTCCAGTGCACCCTGGCGAAGCCTTCGGCGTGCAGCTTCAGAGAATGCACCTTGGTCTCCCCGGTGAGCTCCAGCAGCACCTTCCCCGAAACCACATCCCCGCTGCTGTACACCGGAGGCGAATTCAACTCCGGGGAGTCGAAGACGACGCGAAAGTTCCGCACTGCAAAATCCCAAATCATGTCTGAACTGGAAGTCGATGATCCGTCCTGGCTGGTGCCTTTATTCTTGTCAAGTACACCGAACACTCCGACTCCAACGCAGGACAATTGGAGAAAACAAAACTACGGAGCGGTGCACAGACCTTTAACGCGGTGACGGAGGGCAGGGGGCGGGGCTTCGCCCTAATTATGTAAGGCGCCGGCCAAGGCTTTCTGCTAATAAACATCTCGGCTGGGTGTGGAGGTTGATCGCGGCCGGCCCGCTTTGGCCCAACCCAGCCTAGCCCGGCCCGGCCCGGGCCGGTGATTGATGGTTACAGGTTCTCCTGTGAAAACAAGCTGACCTTGCACGTCCTGGTGCGGTGCCGTGTGCTGCACCCAGGAGAGCCAGTGTTTGCGCCTCTGCGACTCCAGAAAGCATTCGATCGTTGTCAAGGGAAAAAGAATGAGCCGGGAAAACATGCGAAGAGGGAATGGATGAATAAATAATGCGGGCGGGGGGGAGGCTTAGAAAAAAGAAAAGCATACTCAAATATTTAGTATCCCCCCCCGATATAACATGAATGAAACTTAATTCATAATACTGATCTAACGTCAAAAACATATCCGGTGAATAATATTAAATTACATTAACATTTCGTCAACACGTTTTCCCTTTCTTGTAAATATTTTTTTGACTATTTAGATAAATCGTTGAGCAATACGTGTTTTCTTTCTGTCGCAGAAAGATGTAAACACTGCAAGGAAGGAATGGGGACGCGATTATTCTTGACTCGAAATTTGCTCGTGTTTTATCGCCACCTCGTGGTGCGAGTGGGATGCACATAGTGAAAGTTCGGGGCGTGTGGAAGGAGCCGTTTACCTAATCAAGGGCACCTGAATAATTATTGCAATTTATACAGGGACTTACAGGCATGCCCGTGTTACGTAGTTTTAATGGCATTTTTCTGTGGTACAACATTAAAACCTCTGCTACGACTATTTTGGTCTAGTTTTTAATCGTTATACATTTCAAGCTGTGCTGTAATGTTTTACAAGACAACGAACTGTAAGACACATTATTTGTTTATTAATTGATGGAAATAGTTCTTGTATACGGTCACTGAACTGTATTTATACTATACAACCAAATGTTTAATACAGCTTCTTTTAATACGTTATCTATAGAAGATGTCTGTGACGTCACTCCGCATTTGCAGAGTGTGATGCGATTTGGGGATGGAAGCTTGGATGTGAAATCTTTATGCGTCGTGGTTAAGTGTTGCCACTTACAGGCAACAATGTGGCTAATGTTAATCTGAACGAAGAGAAATTCACGAATGCAAGAGACACGTCAATTCAACATGTAAAAATTACATCCCCATATGTCAGTCCACCCATCACTCAATCTGATGTCCTAGCAATGGCATTTATGTATATGTATACCCCTATTGTATTATTGCTCAGTAAGACTCCTCAAAAAACAGTAATAAAAAAAATGTCATAGGAGGAAGACAGTAATTTGAACGCATGTAAATCTCTACTAATATTCCATCGTTAGAAGGAATGTATAGAATATCTCATGTCTTAAGCATAAAGATATTCCATATTAGTCAGTGATCTCCCATTCCTGGTATTTCTCAAAGTTCACCGGGAACAAGGGGAGAATAACCGAAGATGGGGCGCCAACGCATCGCACTTATACGGATAAAAAACGATTCATTCAACACTTCATATTCCAAAAAGTGGTACCTTAAGAATGAAAGATAAATTAAGAAAATGTCATTGACGATACCACAGTCTCCAGCTAAGAGTGTACTTTTTGTGTTATAATTGATATATTTTGCACGAATAAAAACCCTGTGAAAAACCACTCGCTCAAATCCTCCAGACTAAAGGCACTGAACCGACGTCACTGAGGCGGCCCCGTTAACAGGAAGTGACGTAAACGACGGACTTCCTTCTCCGGCAGCCTCTTTTCGCTCCGGCTCGGCTATTGGCAAGGTGTGTGTTGGATCGTGTCTCTGAATATTGTGGAAACATCTGCTAAAAACCGATGGTGCCAGAGTAACGATCTAAAATTATATTGCGCTGTATTATGGTTTAAATGCATGGGTGTTCATTTATAGGCTAAATAAATGTGATTTAAAATGTACTATATGCGCGTGGTTTAGGCCTCGCCGTATAGCTAGCTAGCTAATTAGCCTTTTACGGTCTTCCCTGAGCCATGTGGCAGTGCTGTCCTGGATAGATCTGTCTGTTTGCTCGACGACAGATGAGTGTTTAACAGGCATTAAACATATAGTTACTCAGAGATGATGCTATTTTACCAGCTTGATTAATAGCACTTAGCAGACGAACAATGGGCAGCGTGGTCTTGGTGTTAAGTCACATTAACGTTGAAATGCATCGGCTCTTTTCATTTCTTTTTGCTTTAATCTCTCTGGTTGCGTAAACTTGTCTATTTAACCGGGACTTGTGTGTTAACAGCCAGCAAAGATGCAGATCTTTGTGAAAACATTAACTGGGAAAACCATCACCCTTGAGGTGGAGCCAAGTGATACTATTGAAAATGTCAAGGCAAAAATTCAGGACAAGGAAGGTAACTAGATTACTGCCTTATACACGGTGCTATGCTGTCTTTCAATTTTAAGGCTGGCCGGTCATTTCCTTCCACACCCTGCAGTAAAATCAATGTCTTGTAGGCATCCCACCCGATCAGCAGCGTTTGATCTTTGCCGGAAAACAGCTTGAAGATGGGCGCACTCTTTCAGACTACAATATTCAGAAAGGTAAGACCCAAATTTCCCTGTGTGGTTTTAAGTGTTGGTGTGGACAATCAAGGATGCATAATGTGCCATCCACCTGCTTTAACACGACTTTCTTTGCAGAGTCCACTCTTCACCTGGTGCTGCGTCTGCGTGGAGGCATCATCGAGCCTTCCCTTAGGCAGCTGGCCCAGAAGTACAACTGCGACAAAATGATTTGCCGCAAGTAAGTGTTCAATCTGTTGGATAGTCTTATACATGCTGGCGGCTCCTAAGAGAGCAGGAGCCCGTGTGGCTGCTGAGCAGGATTTGCGTCTCCATCTGTCACAGGTGTTACGCCCGCCTTCATCCCCGTGCCGTCAACTGCCGTAAGAAGAAGTGTGGGCACACCAACAACCTGCGTCCCAAGAAGAAGCTCAAGTAGACAGTGACCTTGCTGCTCTGCATTTGTTCACTAGTTGGTAAATAAAAAAAATTTGAAATAACATCTTAGAGTGTTTTTTTCTCTCAACTTTCTTTGAATGGTAGTGTGACAATGATAAACATGCCTGATTATCATCTGGGCATTGACTTGGATTCAGGCCTTGCTTCCCGCAAGATCTCTCATTCCAGCAGGTGGCAGCAAAGCTTTATGGAACTTGTAGTCTTGCAGGGCAATTGCGGTACACAGATCAAGGTCATTGTGTCAGGCAGCCGCTGAAAGGAACTGACTATGATGAAACGGTCAGCAATCTGCTGTCCGATAATTAGAATGTCGCACTAAGCTGCAAAAGACCTGAGTTGAGCACAATTGCCATTTAGCTAAAACCTGCTAAGGATATAGATTCTCTTCTGAGTGGTGTAATCCTAATCTTGGAGCATTGTACTTATTGATAAAACTAAAGAGACCGGTGACTTGTTTTGAGTGTATTTTTGCTAATGCAAAACTGGTCTAATGCATTTCACCTTACATTACCAGTAGGTTAGTGGGTGCTGAATCTGGGTCATTCTGAACATTTGAGCAGTGAAGTCACATAAGCCTTGCAAACAGTTTGTTAGTTCATAAAAGTGCAAATGTAATTCACTGTCACTAGTTCAGCTTTTTCAATTACACAGGGAACCGCTGATCCAGAAAGAATAGCAACTGAAGTGAAATTATAGCTCGGTGTCTCCTAGTTGTCCTGCTTTAAAAAACATTGTTGGAGGTGAAGGAATGGGAGGTATGTGCGTGCTTTTAATGTTAGTTTGCTGGGGCTCTTTGCAGAACAGTACAAACCAGAAAGTGCAGGCATGTTAATCCGTTGTAGGCTGTCCATGTGCTCATGTGAGTGCTTGTCACTTATCTCCTTGAGCGCCACTTCGTTAAAATGTGGAGGAAGACCCAAAATGCGGAAGAGCTTGGAACAGATACAACCTTGGGGTGCTGGGATGGCAGCCCTGCGCACTAAGCCGATGTGCAGCTACGATAACTGCAAATGCACTCTGATTGCAAGACCCAACGTTACTGGCTTATGCCTTAAAACGAGCAATAAACACACCTTTCACATTTTATTTTTATAGGAAAAGGGACCGTTTATAGTTCCCAGTTCTTTTTTTACATTTGAATAATTGCCAGATGTTAATATGGTAGGAATTAATATTTCATTTTCTGTTCCCCAGAGCTGCACTGCAAAAAATATCTGGGAATCCTAAAAAAAAAAAATGAAAGTACGAAAGAGAGACTCACTTCACCTTATGCCATTGTTCATAATGCAACAAAAACAAAAGACGCTTTCAGCAGCTACTCGTCAGAGACCTCACAAGTCTCATACACATCATGGATCAGCAATCACTTTTCACAAAAGTGTTTCTATTTATGTAATATAGTTCTTACTAACAAAAAATAGTGGAAACGTGATAAAGTTCATGTCCCTGGACAATACAGTATTTATTCATCAGGACCAAAAAGTATAAATCACACAAACTGGGTGAATATAAATGTGATTTGCAGACTGCATAGAGAGGATACGATGTAACAGCATGCATAGGCCTACTGACCTTTACAGAACATGAACACACTTCTAACATTGGCAAGCTACTTCTATTAGGGAGCCATATTCAATAAAAATACTTAAATATGTTCCAGACAAATTCAAATTTTGAGTAGCACTCCATGTGGACACACTGTACATTCCTTCTCTCTGTCATAACACCTTAGTATATAATGTCATTTATCAAGTTCTAATTGCTGCTATCCGTGGAGAGAACACCAAACTGCAAGCTACCATACACATATTCAGTGCTATCTAGCTAAAGGTTTGCATATTGATACGTTTCAGCAGCTTGATGAAGCATAACTGCAAAATTAACTAATTGCTTTTTCAGCAGAAGATGCATTAACCTGAACTATCTGGCAGAACAGTTTACTAACAAGAAACCTGATTAATCTAAATCATACATCTTAAACTACTACACAAATTTCTTTAGCTGTGAAAACCTTCAAAGGAGAAAGGTGATTGAAAGGGATCGCTTCATACTTCATGTGTAATTAGTCAGCACAAATGGGTCCTGTAGGGTCCACATGTTCTTGTTAATTAATGATTTTCACTTAAGTGGCACAAAGCGCGTTTGCTTCACTTTAACCAGGATCTACCTTCCAAACTCATGTCTGCTTTAATGTTAAAAATATACATATGCCAAAGTGAATTGCCTATATGTTGTACAACAAGCACTTTTAAGACACCTGAGACCTACAAATAAACACATTCACTAAGTCAGCATTACTCCATAGACACTCTCAGTACGTAAACTACCACCATGTTCAAATCTCAGACGAATCACAAGAGCCAATGGTGCTTAACACTCCATGCTGTGGTGGGTATGTGCGTTTCGATAAATAAAGGTGACATATACGGTTACCAAATTCCTTGGTTTCCACCAGCTTTCACCTGCATATTACCTAATTATCTAAAAATTATCCTATGCAATAAATGTGTATTTTTTTCATTGCGTGATAAGAATGTACTCCTATTGAAATGTGAATCGGAAACATACCTACTGCAAACGTAAACTCTAGTCTTTGGTATGTTTGAATTCCCAGATCAGTCACTGACACACCTGCAGTTACTCTGAGAGGCTTTATCCAGGGCTTTCACCTGTTTGACCGCATTAGTGTCAGTAGTACTAAAATACATTTATTCTAAATGCAAGCATGAGTCTTACCATGAAAATTTCCATGACAATTTCCATTAAAGCCACACATTACCAGATGTGTGGATTCTCTCACAGAAATACAGGGAAATGCAGCTCGTAATAATCGCATATTAGTAACATATAACAGAAAGCGTCGCGTTTATTGTCTGTTTTCCCACCGAGTATAACTGTCTGATGCTAAGATTTAATTTGTGGCATTGTAAAAGAGTGCTCTGTGAAAGTGTTCAAAGACGTACCTTTGTTATTAATTGTAAACAAGCAATTTATTTCAGTTTCAGGTAATGTGTGACAAATTAAGCGAATTTACAGAAGATGTAAATGAAACCTTTAGAGTATTTTAAAAACTAAAAGAAACATGTCCTTCTAAATTAAACATAAAACAAGGATCTTATCTCACTCACCACATACAATATAATACTAATAATTAGGACCCAATAGTATAACAAAGCAACAAGCAATTTGATATTTTGGCTTCAGTAATATCTCATGACATCTCATTCATGCATGTCACACTTCTGTAGGTTCCCTTACAATAAAAAGAGTGTCAATCATCACAGTTAAAAAAATGTTGACATGGTAACCTGACTGTATTTGGTTTACCATGGTGACTAAGTATATAAAATCACTGAAACAAATTACGTAATTTCTAATGAAAGTATTTGTCATTAGTCATCTTAGAAAAGGATGTGCACAGGCCGTGTGAGTGACTGGTGTTACCGGCATGCTCGCTAGATGTGTTATCCGTACTCTGGCAGACTGACAGCGTCTTCCTCCTGAACAAACCTTCCCCTGACTAATGGCAGATATTATTAGATTAGTATTAAACCAGGATTGTACAACATACATATTTTCACGCATTCATTTTATTCCCACCAATTCAGGGAACCTATGAAAATATCATAATAATTGTCTGGCCAAACACTGGCCAAAATTCTTCCAATAATATTAATAATACCTTTGTTCTAATAATTTGATTAGCAATTGTATATTAAGTGCAATCACTGATGAACTCTAAACTTGGATAAATGTTTGACTTTATTCTCTGGTGTTAATACTGATAGGTTTAATAAGATACACGGCCCATTAATATTCGGCCCTGTGAAGCCATAGTAACATGAAAGATAAACGGATGAGAAAATATCCCATTTTTAACTGAAACGATGTTAAGGTCCCACTTAGAAGCTGTCACCACACAGACCAGCTTGGCCTGGATGAGTGCAGTGTAGAGTGCCTTTCTTACATTCATCCTTCCATCCATCCATCCTTCTCTCCTTCCTTGTGCAGGTTTGTTGTGCTTTTGCATTGTCAGTCTGGACCAGCCCTTAACTTCCATCTTTCTCTCTTGGCGTTCCCGCGATGGAAGACTATTTTTCCATCAGCTTGGCCAGGCTCTGCCGTAAATCATTCAGGTCAAAGATCTTGACATCAAGGACGTCGATGACCCTCCGCACCTCGTGCTCAGTCCGGTCCTGCTCCCCCAGAGATGTAGACAGTGCCTGCTCGGCCTTCTCCACACGCCGTTCCAGTTCCACGTTCCGCATCTCCAGGTGCTGGAGGACCACATGCCAGGGGAGAGGAAGGCCTGAGGTTTGCTTGTGACTCAACATTTATGCCATCCAATTGCGTTGTGTGGTTTTAGTCACATGACTCAGCACGACATGCCCTCCACCATTCATATGCAGGTGGGCAGACCCTAACCAATGGAGTGCAGCCCAGCAGTGTGTTCCCCTTCACACTTGAAATTTAATATTTGAGTTTAACACCTGTCCTGCCTCTAATATTTAAATATTAGGTAAAAAAATGCTAATGCCATATAACACACACACTTATAATTAGTGATTTGTTTTCCCAAAAGCAGAAGCAAAACAATGGTCAAGGTCCTGGGGCCTCTTTAACCAAAGTTGTGCTTGCAGAAAAAGTCCCAAAATGTGCATACACCACTTTTAATGTAAAATCCCAGATTGATCAAACAGAATTTGATGGGAGGAAGAAGAAATACTTTACGGAAACTTAAGAGGAGAGGTACACACACATTTTGGAGAAATTGGGAAAAGGCGATACACATTCTGAGGCAGGGCCCTGTAGAAACCAGCAAACGACAGCACACATGCAATTCGTATCATTACCCCGCATCTTCACATTAAAAACTAATTAAATCTGAAAACCTCAGCTAGGATCTATTTAAAATATTATTCTTTATTATTGTTTTATTCATTTAATGAATTTTATTCCACTGGAATTCTGCTTATTTGCGCAGGCCAAAGACTACGCATTTACCTTGGAGAATTTAATCTGCTGCTGCAAATACAACATCTTGTCCCCTCTTCCCATGAACTGAAATATCTCTAATTGTCAGTAGTTGGGCTAACTGTGAATTAGGCATCAGACAATGGCTCACATGGATCCACCTAACACACCCTCCTGTAGTCATGCGAATGTGACATGGCATGACGGCATTATTGCTAGTGACTATACAAACAGAAAGATTAGAAGAAAAGTTTTCATGGACCACCGAGATTATGTTTACTTATTTGTTTGCTGTTTGCACTGTGTGATGTCTTTGTACTTTGTTTGCATTAAATGTATGTCTCTCTATGCTGTGGGTGAACAGGCAGACGTGAAAACTACATTTGAATATATCCAGGGCAATCGACTGCACTAACATTGCAGTAAGGGCACCTCAAATCAAATCTATTTATCAAATACACAACAGCACCGCATATACCGCAGTAGATGCAGATGATAAAACGAATGCCAATTAGGCTACTTCGTCAACCGAAAGCCATTTCAATCTATTAACGTGCAAGTCATCTGTGATGCCAACATGACATTGACAAATATAGTAGCTCGATGGCCTGGGTCAACTTGATTCGTTCATTTTCAGTTTCACGTACCACATCAGTATCTCCCAGCTGCTCTGGAGCAACACCACATAATCAGGCATCACCTGTTACAGATACCGTACGTAGAGTGTGACGGCGAAGACGTGGGTTTGCCCCTGACAGTTACACTCACACTGGCCCTGTGTGCAGAAAGTCATTTCTTTCTCTCTATTTTCAGATCCGACCAGTTTTCTTTTCGGGTCGTTTTGTAATGCTTTTTTAAGATTCAGCTTTATTATCATTACACAAAGTACAGGTACCCTGATAACTAAATGCGGTTTGGCATCTAAGTGCAAAAGTACTAGAAGAGCCCGTAACATATATATGCGTGTGATAAATACATCTTTAGAAAATGTTACGTCCTTGCAGCAAAAAGGATTGATTTGCATATTATATGAGCATGCAGCTCATTTGCATTGACCATTTATGGTTATTTGTGGGCAGTAACTAAGCAGGATCTCAGGTGTGTACACATACACACATGTACAAGAGGGTAAATGTGCATACATCAGGTTCGATAAATCCGGTTTTTAAATTTTTTTGTTGGTGGGGTGTGGGAGATGGATATATCATTTTTTTTGGCGGGGGTGGGAGATGGACATACCATTTTTGTCAGTGCGGGTTGGGAAATGGCTAAAGCACCAGGAGTAAGCATGTCACTCACTGGGAATCAAGTGTTCCTGTCATCCGGGGAAAAGCGATTCATACAAAGAGCCCCCGGTGCTGCGGAGGGGTGACATGGCAGGCACTCACCTGCAGTCTGTGGATGGCTTCGTCGCGCTCCTTCTCCAGCTGCTGAATACCAGATTTCTTACTCTGCAAAATGCTTATTTCCTGAAAGACAGGTGTGCAGCTGATGAGAGTGGGCGATGAGGTCATGGCGAACTGCATTAGTGTCACATGTGTGACTGATGCTGATCTTAGTTTATCTAGTCTTTTAGATATGTTACATATCTCAGGCAAGACCAGATAGCAACAGAAACTCAACAAGGCCGGTATACATGATCCATATTCATTACGGAGTCATCCTGTCATACCTCTGCAGAGGAGACCTGGTTGTACGCATGAGCAGTTTAAAGCTTTTAAAAGTTCAGATATATGCAAATATTTTCTGGCTGGTCATGTACACAGGACTGGTGTATAGGAACTTCCCAGAAAAGATCGCTTCCTAATCTTAGTAATGCTGTAATGTCTAATGACAGCGACTGTACATAAAACAATTGTGTGCAAATCAATTTTGATATCAGCCTAGGGCTGGGCAATATAGTCAAATATTTTATTGTGATTTTCAAGTCATTATTTCTTTAGTTCTCTCTCTTAGAATTGCCATTAAACAGGTACAGTACATGGAAAAAGGCAACAAATTGAATGGACTGCAAACTGAAATCAAATTTTAATAGATCATACTTATAAATAATGCGCAAAGGCGTGTATTCAGCAGGCTGCCGCTTCTCGCGTCTGAAAACCGCAATCCACTTACTGCATCTTTCTGGGTCTGCTGGAAATCTATGAAATGTCAGACCAGGTTTAACACCTCTCTGATTATTACATCTGACTGCACGACACGTCTCAGGCATATTTAACGAAAAACTGCACGAAAACTAAATACGTTGCTGCTTCTTCTTCTGTGTTGTGAGGAGTTGCTTTTGGAGAGAGCACGAGTCAGCTCAAACATCTCAATAGGGTTAGCGTATAGGATTAGGGTACATGGTTAGCGTATAGCGTTAGGGTACAGGGTTAGCGTATAGGATTAGGGTACAGGGTTAGCGTATAGGATTAGGGTACAGGGTTAGCGTATAGGATTAGGGTACAGGGTTAGCGTATAGG
>JAODKC010000036.1:329455-345308 GCA_026777985.1 Mormyrops attenuatus
CCCTTATCCACCGATTGGAAATCACTTGGTCTAACGGGTTTTTTTGTTGGCTCTGTGGTATTATCCGCCGCCCCCCCCCCCCCCCCAAACCCCCCCCCCCCGCCCTGTGGCGGTGGAGTCCGCCAGACATTTGTGGCTCTCATATGCAGTTGTGTATCTCTGAGCTTGTCTTCCTGGCTGGACATCTAACAAAGTATTGGGAAAAAAAGTGACAGCAGTTGCATAATTGAGAAAATGTGACGATCACATGGACCAAAAATAAATCTGTCATGTTACACAGAGTAAGACACAGAAGTTACAATGGCTGACACGTCTCACCAATTCAGAGAAACAAAACACCATTTAACACGGCCGCAACCTAACCATCTAAACCAACTAGTCCTCAAGTGTGCATCTTACTGTAGTTCCTAACACCCTACCTTCAAGGGATGAAAACGACCCTGAGGTTATTCAAGCATAAGTTGCAATTATGCAAACTGGCATGAATTCAACATTAATATTCATATACAAAATCTCTGGTTAGCAGCATTAAAGGCATTGCCAAGTTGTCATAGATGGAGAGGTGAACCGTTTTTTTTTTTTTTTTTTCTTTTTACACATCCTTGGTTTATAACAGTGATCTGAATAACAGTGACCCAGAGCCAATAAGAGGAATCATGGGATGCAGAACAGTACAGCAAGTGCTTTGGGTAAGAGTCACCAATTCACAAGAACAGCCTGAAGGACACCCACACAAACACAGAGAGAACATGCAAAGTCACACACACAGAGCTGTAGAGTCACACGCACAGAACTGGGAGATGTAGGGCCCCGGGGCCCCATGTAAAGTCACACACACAGAGCAGGGGGGTGTGGGGCCCCAGGGACCCATGTAAAGTCTCACACACAGAGCAGGGGGATGTGGGGCCCCAGGGCCCCATGTAAAGTCACACACACAGAGCAGGGGGGTGTCGGGCCCCGGGGCCACAAGTAAAGTAAATAAATCACTACTGAATAGCACATCTGCAGGCTGCTTCCCTTCAAATGCTTTTATCGGGAGAAAATGGAATGTGAGTTTCTAAAAACCCGGCACTCATGTGATCACGCCCCTGCTTCTGATTTGGCCTGAATTCCATCCCCTTTTCACTAGTTCTGTCTGAAAGGTCTGCAAGGCCTTACTGAATACTGAACAATGCCTGGCCACAAAGATCATGTCATTCCAACAAAGGCGCTACTGATAGCGCAGTTCCAGTGGCGTTTCAAACGCTCCCGAGCATTCAGGAGCGTCACACACACTCCAGTGTGTTTAAAGCCCAGCAGAGAATAAGTGAGGTGGTGTCCCTCAGTTTCGGTGGTTTTGGAATAACCTGGCACCCCTGGTATCCTTCTGTGCACGTCGGACTTACCAGAATTAGCCTTGACTGAGATATTATTGGAATGAAGAGCATGATCCTGGTCTTTCTTAAGATGCCATTTAAAACTGATCTAAATAAAAGTAAATATATTGTTTTGAAGAGCATTTAGAAATCATTCAGTAAAGATATTGTATTTTGTGATGAAAATGTGTCCACAAGCAATGTATTCTAATGCACAATTGGAATCATGTGACACATCTAATGAAGCAGGACTATTTAATCAGGCACTGGACTGAGCACTGGGTGACACAATAGGCTGAGGGCCCATCATGATGCTCGGATGACAGCTGCTCATGCCTGAGGGCCCATCATGATGCTCGGATGACAGCTGCTCATGCCTGTGACTGTGAAGGGCTATGAGTGGCCGAGAGGGCGAAGCATCGAGGGCTAGGCGGCAGCATGGCTTATGGTGAGAACAGACCATGTAAGAGCGTTATTGCGGTACCTTTCTCTGTGCTGCAGGTACATTATTACAGGACAGCTCCTTTTCTGTGAAGGAAACAAAGGCAGAGAGAGGGCATGCTGGGTAATGACATCATAAGGTCAATACAACACTGTGATAAACAGCACACTTCAGTTCATACAGCACTCAGACAGCCAGAGGCAATGCCCCTGAAATCGGATGTGGCCAGCAAATCCACGATGGCCCGATCGAGGTAGCTGGACCGGAACATGGAAGGGGCACCTGCGGATCCTAGGGACACACGTCCTGAAAAGGGGGAAATCAGCGTAACAGAAGGATGGGGATCTAAAGAACAGTGGTGTGGATGACACCCTTAGAAGGCTAGCAAGGATTACTGAGGTTAAAGGTGGTTCAGCAAGATCTTCACTCATTTAGATAATAGAGTCATATAATCAATATCTCATTCACAGGTACGCAGGAGACTCTCTGCGTCAGCGGAGTTCAAAAACACCTCATTTTCAGAATGCAAAAGGCTTTGCACTCTGCAGACCTCAGAATCAGCCTGAGAAGAGCTTCTGCAGTGAAACACTGTCTGAAACAGCCGTCCCAGTTTGCCGAACCCAGGTGGCCCTTGTTGGGGAGACGGCCTCAGTGGGGATAAACAGGGCCAGCTGTGCCGATTCCGAGCAAGAGACCAGGAGGTAAGGGTCGACAGCCAAGCTGGGTGCAACGCGGCTCACCATAAATCTGTTACTCAAATAGCTTGTTCTTTTGAGTTTCTGCAGTTTTAAATTAGCTAGTCTTTGACACTGTTCCATGTCTGCCATTTAAAGGGACCTCACCCCATTATATGCGATTCACTTTTATTCTATTTCTATGATTCTATTTCTCTTTATGTTAAAATTAGTATCATGAGGCAGCAAATTTCATACTCTGTGCTAAGACGAGTGCTTCAGCTGCACTGTCCTCCACTGCAGAGACAGTGATCAGAAATGCTTCACTGTCTATAATTATGAAACCAAAATCATTGATCATTAATCCCAATTAATCCCATTTCAACAGAGCTCACTTGTACGTTGCTTTGGACAAAAGCATCTGCTACATGAATAAATGTGATGTAATATTTAAATAATGTTAGCGGCCTTCTTCCATTTTGTTAGAGGACAAATGAACAAGGCCTGGAAGGTTGCCAGGTAACTTCGAACTGACTGCCACTAGTCAGTCCTACATTCCCAGATTTCAAACCTACATTTCAAGCCAACTTTCCTTTGCTCTCTGAGCGATTATGGGATGTAATCACGACCAAGCTCCAGTCCCATCTGGAGCACAGCCAGCCCTTTGAGGTGTTCCACTTTTGTTTTGAGCTGCTTGCTCTCAGCAGGTCTGGAATCAGTACTCACGGAAGGTCAAGGGTCCTAATCCTGTGGTTCTCTAATGCCATAACCATAATGCCATAAGAGGCCAAAGGGTTCCTGAGCACGCCAGACACAGAGAAAAAGAGGAATATGTAATGGGCTTCATTCGGCCGTATCTGCTGGTAATTCTTCCTCCTCTGCAGTCACTTGTCCTCCTCTCTTGATGCCACCTTCAAAATACCTCCAGAAGGAAACTCTCAAGTTAACTTAATACTAAGAAACATGTCAGTGGTCTTTTTTATTCTTGTGAAACAAAGGGAGCGTGTGAATGTTTTGGAGTAG
Source organism: Mormyrops attenuatus (assembly GCA_026777985.1). Taxonomy (NCBI): domain Eukaryota; kingdom Metazoa; phylum Chordata; class Actinopteri; order Osteoglossiformes; family Mormyridae; genus Mormyrops; species Mormyrops attenuatus. The sequence continues at coordinate 332,950 of JAODKC010000036.1, forward strand.
GAGCAAGGTCAGAGTCCAATCCCTGTTTAAGTTACAGGGCAACCCATGTCTGAGATTCTGTCTGATCTGCCAGCCTGTTTACCCCATAACGGTGTCCAATAAATAACTAAGCCTATTCCTTTGGCCTAACACCCCTGTCTCCTGTGACTGCGTTCACCCTGACAAAGACTTGAGTTTTTCACATTTTAGGATAGGTCACTGATTATATACAGCAGAACCGGCTGGTCACCGTGGTGCCAGTACCGGCTGACAGGAAGATGGAGATTTTAATAATATCCTCCTGGATTTTATGGCACTGGTCTGGTCAAACTTTTGATAAAAACATCGTGCTGATCAGTTTCTGGAACAGAGATTTACACCAAGGGAAATCACATCTTTAGCCTCCTGCTTCCTATCTATCGAGTTCTTTAGCTGAGCATTTGCACACATAAGTGAGTCTCTGAATCTGTGCCTTTAAATAGGCCTTAAGACACACATCTGTCTCTTCTGCTGTTATGTAACAGCTGATGTCATATAGCCTTATAAATGTATGGCCTTTAAATTTTAAAAAAATCACTACGGTGCTTCTCATACCTTGATAATTTTATGACCTCCCCCCCTTGTTACTTTATATTATTTATTTATCATTTCATTCATTTTCCATGACATTGTTTGCACTATGCGCACTGCCTTCACCTCTATCTATCTACCTAAAAGCCCTCTGTCAATAAAATGTCTCATTGTTATGGTATTATCATTTATTGCCTTCAAATGCTAACACTGACCACATTTAATGCTGGAGAAGAACATCAGAATGACAGACACCATGTATCAGCTCTAAGTTACGTGTTACTTACCTACTACCTAGTCTGATCCAGCACTTGGCAGATTTTTGTTAGAATTCAAGACAGAAAAAAACTGACAACCATCCAGACTGTCTTTGAAAGAGGACTCTTGCCTGGAGATATCAGTTTGCTGACACGCTTCTGAAGGTGCGCAGATTTGTGTGAGATCGAGCTCCGAATGCCGATGAAGGGGGGCTGGGCCTGTGTCTGATGTTTTTTGTTCCCTGTCCTATGAACAGTAAGCGTCTTCATCAGAGACACTGGAGGAAAATGAGTGGCTGAATCACTGAGGAAATTCGGTGCAAAGGGATACCAGCGCTTTGGAGAGACTAATCCACTATGTTTGCATATTACACCTGAGAGTTTCTATTAATACACTAGCCACACATTATCTATTGCTGAACAGAAAGCAGAATCAGATTTACAATCATATAATTTCTGCCTCCCATAACACCAGCCATGTCCTGCAGTAACGGAGGTGGCTTATTGAAGGGAGATTTAAAAGTCACGTGTCCCTGGTGGAAAACTAGGAGGTAAGGAGATGGACGCAATTTTAAAACTTCCCATCTCTGTTTTTATAAGCAGTGTAAAGTAAAATACCTTGCCTGTATGCTGAAGTTAAAAAAACTATAGTCACTGTCAAGACTACTGGTAAGAAATTCATTTATTATCTGTACACATTATGCATTGTATATAACTTTGTAAAATTTTGAGCAGACAAAAAAAGATTTAACAAGAATAATCATAATTAACTAGAAAAATCAAGAATAATTATTAATATACCACCCAACAGACTTATTAAAACCTTATTGTATGCTACAAAGAATATGAGGAGAATAGAGTCCCTGACGCTGTAATAGGCATAACTATAACCTTAGTAAGAGACCAATGATTTGGCGCACTATGGCAAGAGCCTGTACTTACAATTTACCAACTAACGGCTAATGGCTATACAGAAATTAAATATAGCACACCTCCTTAAATTTAACGTTAAATGTTTATCTATCTGTCTGACTGCCTGTCTGTATCTGTTTGCCTGGTTGTCTGTCTGTCTTCCTGTCTGTTTGTCTTCCTGTGTGTCTGTCTGTATCTGTCTGTCTGACTGCTGTTTGTCTTTTTGTCTGACTGCCTGTTTTCTGCCTTTTTGTCTGTATCTGTTTGCCTGCCTGTGTGTCTGTCTGCCTATCTGTCTGTCTGCCTGACTGCCTGTCTTTCTGCCTTTTTGTCTGACTGCCTTTCTTTCTGCCTTTTTCTCTGTCTGTCTAACTCTTTATCTGTGTGTCTGCCTGTGTGCCTGTCTGTCTGCCTGTCTGTGTACCTATCAAAAGACAAGCAGAAAAACAATTTCATGTAAATTGGTGGGAATGAAAGTTACCGAAACAAGAGCTACGAATGATATGTTGAAAAAATTTCGCCCACCTATAACACTTGGTCTTGAAACAAAGAATGCAAAAAATGTTGAATACGTTGTTAAAAGTACGGAAAAGCCTTAACTTGTTCAATGCATTTTGCTTAAATGCGGCCCAAAAGGTAATTTGTAAGGTCAAATTAAGCATAAGGACTGTTAGAAATGGGCGCCACAGACCCCACTTGCATATCTATCTCTTCGCCATTTCCATACGCGATCTGGATTATGAACTACGAACTCCACAAACATTTCACATGCAGAATTTGTTGTATTTTCATTCATTTTTGCGATGCTGTTCTGTTAGTCCTTGACGTTTATGGATGCATGTCTCTGAGACGCTTGTACAAACAATGGCGATATCTTAAGATAGTTTTGCTCCTAAAAGTGCAAATGTACTACTACTAACCATAGAGACATGATCACTCTGACTCAGCAGAGGAGGAAGACTGTGGAAGCCGCGCTGTCATCAGAAGTTTTCCCCGCCAAGAAAGAGTAGCAGTCCTGGCTGAAATATGTGGGGAACAACCCAAAGACCTCGGAATATCTATTTTAAACTGTGTCGCTGTTAGAAACGCCGCGCATGTAATACACAACCGACGTGGCACACTTTGCATGTTCACCACCCATTTCTCACGGACTCGTCCCAAACTTTCATATTTTTTCCAAGGGGGCTAGCTTTACAGTATAATCCTCTTAAAACGTGAAATGGGTGAAATGAATGTGCGCACTGCTGCAAATACTCACCCCATTTCTGAAAGCCTGGTCCGACCGCTATGCGCTGTAATCCAGTTTCAAGAGAAAAATGGGTTTCTTCCCTTTCCCCCCTTTTCCAGTCTCTGAATCAGGCTGTAAAATCTGGCAGCGGGTGGTGTGGCTTTTTCTTGGCGTTGCTTATAGTGCAAGAAATTGCATTTCTTCGAGGTATCGATGCAGGCTGCAGTCCCTTTTCATGTGTTGTGCGTTAATTGCAGAGTTTATGGTATTTCGGATCTGAGCCTTATGCGGATCTCCGCACTGTCACCACACTGCTGCTCTTTGTTCCTAAAGTGATCCTCCCGTCCGCTTTTCTTCTGTTGCACTCCCGCTCAGTTGAACCACCTTCACTGGCTGCTGAGCATTTTATACTGCAGGGTATATAAAATATCTATAGAGGATATTCCATGCTGCCTCTATTTGTTGTTCCTGCCGTACCCTAAAAGCGGCGGTCTGTACTTTTAGTAAAGTGGTGTATTCCAGCCCCTAGACTAGCAGCTGGACCCATGAACCAGTTCTGGATGTGGCTTTTTGCCCCATATAGATTCCAAAACACTCTCTTACACCCCCTGCTGGTTATGAAATTTACTATCAAATGCAACCCGAGTTTCACGCTATTATTGTATTATTGTAACTTCAGTTGACATTAAAGACCTAAGAGTTTTCGAAAACCACAGTTAAAGAAAGATTTCACTAATCGGGTAATAATGATTTTAATCAGTTTTAATCAGAATAGGGCCATGTGAACTTAAATTGATACTAGTCATACTTGGTTTCAGTCCTCATCTGTGTGGTATAATTTTCTAGGTCAGTAGTAGTGAAGTGGGCTTTAATACTACGCTGCGCAATAGGTATCTAGGATGTTCTCTTCTGGTGCAATCCTTGCTGTTCTACCGGACAAGAGCTGAAGGGGACACCTGATGGGAAGACCTGGATTATTGTATCTAGTTACATGTATTATTATCGTAACGTGTATCGTAAAATAGCTGGGTGCTCTCCCAAAAGTAAGCTGTGATAGTGTTAGAGTACCAAAGGCAAAAGAGGGTACTTAAAGTGATGCAATAACTTGTAATATACTGCACACCAAAAGTCCCTTATCCATCCATCGAGTCATGCATTTAACACACCAGGCAGGTCAGAGTGGACCTCTGTTCCTATGGCCACATTTTCTGGTTCCTCCTGTGGGATCCACAGGCATCCCCAGGCCAGGGAGCAACTGTGATCCCTTCAGCATGTGTTGGCTCTGAACCAGGCCCTCTGCCCCGTGGGACATGACCAGAACAGCTCTGTTTAACTGGCTCTGTTTCAAGTTCCCTCTAGATCTTTGAACTCCTCTCCCCATTACAGAGACCTCTCGACCTCGTTCTCCCCACTACAGTCCAAAGTGCCTGCCCAAAAGTGAGGAGAGGAACATTTAGTGACATGGGTCACAGCAAACAAAGGTACTTATTATTAAGACACTGGTTTCGAAAACAGTCAGGCAGGCAACAAATCATATCATACAATATCAGTACCACTAATAGTTATGCAAGGCCCACATAAATGACAACTAACCATGTGCAGGTGTAGGTATCAGAGAGCCAGGCTCCAGTCCCCAGGGATGGTTCCAGACCATAAATCTCAGAGGTGTCAGACTTCCCCCAGTACATAGTCACTGCACGGACCCTGGTCACCTTACATTACTCAATTTTAGTTAATATAAATGACCCTGTTAGAGAGCAGGAATGCGCACTAATAGGTCTAGTCAATAACTCCCAGTTCTATTATCATCCCTATTTGGAGATTTCAGTGAACATATTTGCAATGAAGGTTTGTTAAACTAAGGTGAGAATTTCTCACGGGGGCCTGGAGCCCAAATCCTTTGCTCACTGTGTGATCATCACGGCTGCCAAGATGCACTTGAGCACTTTGTTGCGCCTCTTGGCACCACATGCTGGGAAGTTATCAGGGCATAGAATCTTCTTCCATTAGCTGCATCTCACAGTGTACGCAAGTGCTGCATACTGTAGCTCACTCCAGTGGAATTTCATGAAAATGATCTCTGAACTGTAGAAGGTAACAGGCTGGCTCTTGGCATGACAGAAACACCAAGAGCAGCAGTTTCCCATAATCCATGGTGCTATCAGCGGCCTGTGATGCTGTTGGGCTCCCTCCAGCTCTTTAAAACGGAACTGCAAGAGAAACTAAGAATAGATCTTAGCCAGTCCTGTAGGTTTTATGGTTGTTAGTAAACTGCTCAAATTCCCTGTCAGAGTACTGTGGTCTAATATCAGCTATGTTGCCTGTTTGACTACATATACACTGTATATAAAACAGGATAATGATTATACAGCATTATACTGTAGCTTACATGGTTCTGTGGTGGTTTCCTCTGTGAAATCTGATTGCACCTTTCTGAAGCAAATAGCTTTCAGATTCTCTGGTACAATCTCAGGTCTTGAAAATTGTCTACATTTTAAGGACTTTAATAATAATAATAATAATAATAATAATAATAATAATAATAACAACAACCGATACTTTACTGATTCCCGTGGGGAAATGTTATGCCTCCCCCTAACTTGCCCTCTGCTCACTGAACAGCCAGTGGTTTCCACAGAGGCTCTCCATAGGTCACTGCTGCTGCTCGGCCTGTCTGCTGTAAACAGCGGACTGCAGGCTGCAAATTTCTGTTGAGTTCTTATAATAAAACACCCGCTAAGAACTAGCTAATAGTGTGAGCATTACCCGCGGCAGATTCGGTCACAGCAGGACAGAGCAAGTGCTTTCTGTCTTATTTTTTCAAAAGACTCTTGCAAATGTTGAATACCAGGTTTTGCTACTTAAAAGGGGTATTCAAGGTTTCTGCGCAATGAATGGATTATCCCTCATTTTCATTCAAGGTCAGTAGCATTTTTAGGTGGCATTTGCCTAATTTTGTTTGTGTAATGTTTAATACAATGCTATCTTCTGAATGGATGCTGTTTCATTATTTTATCATAGGATACGTCTTTATGTTCTATGAATGTTCTTACATTCCACTTTTGATCCTTGAATAGTCTTATTAGGTTCTTGCTTTGTTAGAAATTGTTGTGTAGCTCATGCTTCAATACTGCTTACACCTGTACCTGGGCTTTCACTGGAAGCTCAGTTCAGCTGCACTTATGCCTATTGGACTCCTCAAAAGCAGGTATGTTTGAAATGTATAATTCTGCACTTATTCATTGCACTAAAGTGTCTGCTAAGTGTATAAAATATAAATGTAAATATAAATGAAAAATGCCTCCCCTCGTTCCCAGGAAAGCTGGATCGTGCTCACAAAGGCAGCATCCTTATTTTCAAGAGCAATCATATGCTGTCCTATATAAACACAGTGCACTATCACTCCCTGTATGCATTTCATCCACTAATTTTCACCACAACACCTGGAGTGTTTTCCTCTTTTGTGTGATTCTCTTATGTGTTTTACATATCTATATTATAAAGCAATATTTCAGTGTCTCAAGACTCATTTATTAACATATAATAAATAAACCCTGCATTTATGTCGTTCATTTATGCGGTAAGATTGTGATTAGTAAGCACTATTTGTCGTCAAAAAAATTGCGCTTCTTTCTCAAAAGCTTTTTGGCCCCGATGGCCTTCCGTTATACGTCGGCAGAAAAATTGACGTCAGTCATTGCGTTAAATGTAGGCGACCGGAGCATGTTGACATGCGGTCGCCTACGGTATGCTAGTGTTGATTACTCAGAATAGTTAATTTTTAAAGCTATTAAATCCTCAGTTAAAGCTGTATAATTAACTGGTAATATAGGGTTTGTACTTCGGCGTGCTTGACGGAAGATGTCTGACTTTTCGTCCTTGGGTTTGTCGGACTGGTTGATTCAACAGTGTAAACAAATGGGCATCAATAAGCCAACTCCCGTACAGGAGAACTGTCTGCCAGCTATACTTCAAGGTAAGATTAAATGGTATAAGCTTGTCAGTTTGTGTGCTCCATTCTACTTCTCAGGTACAGTAATTTATATTGTGATATAAATAATATTGTAATGTTGTAGCTGCGGTGATTACGTCCATCTCCTCATCCACCGGTGGAAGTTTTTTAATGGCTGTTTTCATCTATACCCGTAACTTGATATGTTTTAGGGTCTTAGTCTCATGATCTTATTATTCGTTCCCAGGCCGAGATTGTATGGGCTGTGCGAAAACAGGCAGTGGGAAGACCGCCGCATTTGTCCTGCCTGTGCTGCAGAAGCTCTCCGAAGACCCCTATGGCATCTTCTGTTTGGTGCTCACTCCTACCAGGTCAGTACTTACCCATCAGATAAGCCTTGAATTACAGGCAGGAAGGCAGGAGACTAACGGATCTGGTAACTGTTGAAGCAGTTTGGTTAATTTGATTGGATGGTTTGTTGTGCAGGGAGCTGGCTTATCAGATCGCAGAGCAGTTCAGAGTTCTTGGGAAACCTCTTGCTTTACGGGATTGTATCATAGTCGGAGGAATGGGTAATGTTCACCTGTGAAATCATTGACTTTATTTAATTGCATCTGGGTATGTAAGAAAGAATATCGACTGACATGTCTGTCTCTAATGTACTTTGTAGACATGGTGACACAGGCTCTAGAGTTGTCGAAGAAACCCCACATTGTCGTGGCAACGCCTGGGAGACTGGCAGATCACATTCGAAGCTCAAACACCTTCAACATGAAGCAGATTCGCTTTCTGGCAAGTTATAAAATCGTACAGTAAGCCTGCACACAGATATGTCTGCAGTGGGATAATGCGTTCTGCTGAAGGAATGACCTCCAAGCAGCTTATACAAGTCATTTATTCTTTTTTTTTAAAAGTATGTGTTTTTGCACTTAGATCTTAGATGAGGCCGATCGGCTGCTTGAGCAGGGCTGCACGGACTTCACCAAGGACCTGGAGGTGATCCTCAGTGTCGTGCCGGCTAAGAGACAGACGCTGCTGTTCAGTGCCACACTCACCGACACCTTGCAGGAGCTGAAGAGCATTGCCATGAACAAACCGTTCTTCTGGGAAAGCAAGTCTGAGTAAGATTGGCTTATTGCCTCCTATAAGCAGGTTCAGATCCTACCCTGATTGAGTTGAAAAAGATGCTGGTAATGACTGGCTCTCATGTTAAAATAACCACTGAAGGAGCTTGAAATCTTGTTAGCATTGCCTAGCAATAAATTCATGAACAACTTGTACTGAAATGACACAATGACCTGAAATGCGGGATCTATTATATTAGAAAAATTGGCAGCATGTATTGGCTCATTTTATGTTGCAGTCATAAATGTAATTGTAGGGAATGTTTGCACATTGCAATCTCGTATTATTGTCTCTTTTGCATTTGTACAGCGATGTCACTTGTGTATGCTGCTGTAACTTTTGGAATTTCCTTCAAGATCAATAAAGTACTACTGCTTTTGCCAAAGTGACGGGCTATCATGGTTGACCCAATGGGTTGATGCCCATCTCCCTTCCAATAGGGTGCGTACTGTTGACGAGCTGGACCAACGCTACATCCTCACTCCCGAGAAAGTCAAAGATGCGTATCTGGTACACCTCATCCAGAAGTTCCAGGACGAGCATGAAGACTGGTCCATCATAATCTTCACCCACACCTGCAAGTAGGGAGCCTTCATGTGCAATGTGTCTGACTGTGGTGAACACAGATGTTGTGAAGCAGCTTGTGACTATTCTGGCATTACAGGAACTGCCAGATCCTCACGATGATGCTGCGAGAATTTGACTTCCCAGCTGTCTCCCTGCACTCGATGATGAAACAGGTGACAGGGCCGTGAGATGGAGCCTAACTCCTTTTGTCAGTGTTGATTATCCAGACTTGACAGGGTTCATTTTCGGTGTCTCCGTGTTGAAATAACCTCTTGTCTGGTCTTTGTACTGCTCACAAATGAGATGGGGCAGCATCTGGAAACTTTTCAGAAACCCCATCAGCCTGCATCAAGCATTTAAGAATTTTCTCTCCCCTGTATTCTTTTTCTAGAAACAGCGATTTGCTAATCTTGCAAAGTTCAAGTCCGGCGTCTTTAAGATACTGATAGCAACCGATGTAGCCGCCAGGTAGGAATCAATGCTTGTTTTTCAGCTGCTCATCCTGGCCACAGGGGACCCAGACAGCACAGGGTGCAGTGCTGGGACTTAGACACACACAGACGGCATTGTTTCTGTGTTCTCAGGTTTTCTCCAAATATACTGTACAGCTGCACAGTGAAATACCTTTCTACCTACTTCCCATCACAGGGCACACTCACACACACAAACACACCTATGGACAATTTGGTAACTACAATCAGCCTAACTGTGTTTCGGGACTGTGGGAGGAAACCGGAGCGCCCAGAGGAAACCCCACGACGACATGGGGCGAACAAGCAAACTCGACACACACAGCCATGGTAGAGACTCAAACTCAGGTCCCAGAGGTGTGAGGTGACAATGCTAACCACTGCGCCACCAGGCCACCCTGGAACAAATGAGATAACGAATATAAAATAAGAAAAATAGAAAGTGAGGATATCCATATTGTGATCGATGTACAGTGGTTGTGAATAACGTGGGGTGGTACAAAGATAGGGTGACTAGATAACCTATTTCAGTTACTTCAGGTTTGACAAAGTACTTTAAAACTGTAAGGCTCCTGTGCTTGGGTAAATGGTTTGTTCCCTTGATTTAGTGACTCGCACAGCAAGAACGCAGTGATTCAGTGAAATTCAGGTGCTTTTCATTGAAATGGTAGTTTACAAATCCTGTCCTCACTCAAAGTGACATGGATTATCTGGTCACCCTATACACACTATATACCTCACTGTGGGGTTGTGAACTGAAGTTTTAAAATTTTAGTTTAGTTCCTCAACCTTGTCTTCGTGGACCCCCGGGAGCTGGGAGGCAGCAAAAAACATGGACTGTCTGGGGGCCCCAAGGACCAGGTTGAGAATCACGGATTTAGTGCACATTTGATATCAACATCTAACCAGCATTGCCATGGCTCTCCTCCCAGGGGTCTTGACATCCCAACAGTCCAAGTTGTCATCAATCACAACACACCTGGTTTACCCAAGATCTACATTCACAGAGTTGGTCGGACTGCCAGAGCTGGTAATGTGCTGTTCCTGCTGCGTGACGGCATCACGCGGGGCTGATGGCAGAGTGTGACGGCCCTCTCTTGCTTCCAGGACGGCATGGTGTCTCTCTGACGCTGGTCACGCAGTATGACATTCACCTGGTCCAGGCCATCGAGGGGCAGATCCGTGAGTGATGTCTACTTGCCTTGCTTGGAGAGGCAGCCCCAGAACCTGGTGCTGTGCTGTGATGGACTGATGTACTGTCATCATGAAGCAGCTAATTTTCAAGAATTTTATTTTTGTAGAAGCCAAACTGCAGGAATATTCAGTGGAGGAGAGTGAAGTGCTGAAGATTCTCACTCAAGTCAACGTGACCCGGCGCGAGTGTGAAATTGTATGACCCAGTGTTATGCTGGTTAATGTTAGATCACAAGTGACATCCCGCATGTCTCCATGGTGCAGGGGAGGGCTTCTGGTGAATTAAGACCCTCTTCTCCTGTCCTTTTGTCCAACAGAAACTTGAGTCAACAGACTTTGATGAGAAGAAGGAAATCAACAAAAGGAAAGCAATGATCTTGGAAGGAAAAGTGAGTATGAACAGGCTGCAGATATCATCGCCCCTGCAGTACTGGGGTCACATTAAGGCCAGATGTACGTTTGGACTGTAGGTGCAAATTGGAATACATACTATAGGCATGGAAAGAAACAAACACTTTACTTAGGATGGTGTGTAGTTCAATGAGAAGAATCTGCACCCAAGGTTGTGGGTTTAGATCCCATGGGCAAGAAAGTAATTACTCTTGGGCCCTTGAGTAAGCCCTCTAGCTTCAAGGGCTCCAGGCATGCAGGCTGAGCCTGGTCGCTGATTCTTATACATCACTTTGGACAAAAGTCTGCTAAATAAATGCAAGTAGCAATACTGTAATCACAAACTGACACTCAGAACTACTTGTATTTACCATCCCGTTTTAGGACCCAGATCTGGAACAAAAGAGGAAAGAGGAACTGGAGAAGATCAGGAATAAGCGGAAGAAATTTAAACAAAGAATCCATGAGAGTATACAGAAAAAGCAAGATGAGATCCTCAAGAGGAAACAACAGAAAAAGAAAAGGCTTCAGCAAGAGGATGGAAGCTCATATCAGTCACACAAGACGGGTGAATGAGTGACTGTCCATCCCTGATCACCCATGCAGACCATGTACAATAAAAGGACTGTTAAAGAAAATCTCTGCAGCATTGAAAAGGAGAAGCAACCTTTATTTTTAGAAGTTCCAATTATTAGAGAATCATTCAGTGTTACAACAGCTGATCAGTACAGTGAAATAAAAGCAGTTTCCACATCAAAAAAAAAAGTGTCACACTCCCACTGTTTTTCAAAAACAATATATGCAAGAAACTATAAAATTTCAATTTCGTTTGGAGTCAGGCAAAACGGGAACAATGGCCCTCGGTTATCCCTGTCTTAAGTTAGGTTGCTTTTCTTTTCCTGACCAATAGCGAGAAGATCTAGAGGCCTACATGTGGAGCGTGGCGAGCACGCTCTCTCACGCCTCACCTACTGAAACACAACCAGAGCAAAAGCTCATTTCCTCTCCTGTGTGTCACACCACATCTCGAGACTGCACCTGGCAAAAAGAATGTTTAAGGTGCACAATCGAAAGACTGATAGTGGAAAGTGCTGCCATTCACCAAAAAGATGTACATTAAAGATGCCTGGGCACTGGCTCGGATCGTTAGAGATGCAGTAGTCATTCACTGACAGCAGGGCTGTCATCACTCACAAACCCGGTGTTATACAAAGGGTCACCTGACATGCTTGAGCTACGGTCCCAGAAGGCTTGTGATGCTGGCATGACAATTTCTCAGAATAGCCAGAGTGGATTTTGAGTGACGGCTGGGAAAAAGATGAATATGCAAGAACGCAAAAAGCACGAAAGCTGGTAATGTCTACATTCTCATATAGTGCTCTAATTTATTAGAAAACACAGAACACCTCAACAGGTAAAAAGGCGGGGGTAATGGGAAGCAAGGATGATTTTCCATTCTGCCAAAACTACACAAGTTTAACAATAGCTTTGATCCTGGGGAAAAATGCCCTGTTATTCAATGTCTAGCAAAGTGACTTTGGTGATGTAAAAATGCTCATCGCTAGGAAAGAAAATGGCACAAACAAGAAGCAAATGGTTTCAATCAGAGAAGAGCATTTTAGGGATGTTACGATACATCACGATTCACAGATGGGAAGGCGGGGGGGGGGGGGGGGGGCACATCTAAAGACAACTACATTAGGAAAACCATTGCC
>JAODKC010000036.1:345318-360332 GCA_026777985.1 Mormyrops attenuatus
CCGCGCCGCCCCCCCCCCCCCCCCCCCCCCCCCCCCCCCCCCCCCCCCCCCCCCCCCCCCCCCCCCCCCCCACATCTACAGACATCTACATTAGGAAAACCTTTGCCTAGAAATGACAGAAGCTCCAAAATAAAACCAACACAAAAAGTAAAAGTTCAGAAATAAGGCCTTCGGCCAATCAGTCTTGGCAAGCCCTGATAGAAAAGTGGCCTTCTTGTGACTGAGGTGGTTTCTTGGGACTCGAGTGCTGTTTGGGCCTGCTGGTGCAGCCGCACCCTCCTGCGGCCGGCGTGACCCAGCATGTCCGTCTCGCCTACATTCACAGAGGAGTTTATGGCGCCCATCACAGCACGCCTGAAGCGGCAAGACGCAACGGCTCACGTCTCATACGCTGACGGATCTCGCACACCTTCCTTCAAGATCTCGTAAAAATTAAATCAAAAGGTACAAGTCTTTCTATATGTGGCAGGAGAAAACTTAGACGGTGAAACAGTGCAGTTAACACTCAACTGAAGTTATGCACTTTATAAGCTCTGATGTTTAACGAGTAAAATGAGCACAGTTTCTACCCTTGCATGATGAAAGATATTCCAGAGCATCTAATTTGTTTATAAAAGAAAGCTTCACTGGAGATTAAATTCCTTTTTTTTTATGCATTTGAGATATTTCCAGATGATGCATTCCCAGTTACGGTGACTTGAAGTGTGACTCATTGTCCAGGGAGTTGCTTTTAGCAGCAAACTCAACCAGCCAAAGGCGATGCAGTTTTCCTCCCAGTAAAACCCCTCTTTGGAACAATAGCCAATCTAAGCGTCGGCTGCGTTTAAAACACTGAAAACCCTCTACAGCTCCAGACCTCATTTCCCTACTCCTCCCTCCTTCATTAAAGATCAATACACTATTGCTGCAACTTGGAGATTGCACCAAGTTCGCACCCAGAAACGCTGGCCTTTCCATTATTCTGCCCGGGTTCTACAAGAAGAAAGCTGCTTCAGAAAACTCATCTTACGTTGCAGATCCATAGCTCAGATCCCTAAACTTTGCCTTAAAATCCCATGTCCACACCACCATAGACCTTTACTACACCACTTCAAGTAGGACCCGGTGTACCTGCCACTGAACTCTAAGGTAGTCAAAGGCAAGTGGACTCTGAATTTCTTCAATTCATGCTTAACGCAAGAACTCAAAGTTGGATTAAGATCAATTCATACTCGAGTAACCGCCTTCATCATTTGACGCGATTTGGGCCTAAGAGCTGCCGTATCACTACCACTCTTATTCCACAAAAATTTAAATCAAATGGGTTCAAAGGTTAAAAACCAACTTTGAGGTAAAGATTTTCCACATTGCCTGCATGAAGCGGTTCGCCACTCTTTTCTCCGTTTCTGGAGAAAACGGAATGAGCTCGCGAGTTGCTTGAGAACTTGTCTTTTCCCCCTTTCTGCTTGAAGATCAAGGTCCTCAGTCAACAGGTCATTCCTTGAGCAGGAAGTGGTGGAAGGGTTTTGGAAGGGAATGGGCTTCTTTCGTAGGGAGCTGCCTTATTTTTGATTCGTGTTCCCCGACAGCACGACCACACACCGCTTGCGTCCTCCTCCCTCCTGGCGCCCGTCTCAGTGTACTGGCAGTGCTCGCTCTCTCTCTCTCTCTTCCTCCTCGTCCTGTCTGCCGCCCCTTTTCCTATTCCTCTTGTGATTGGTTGGTTTCCCTCTCCTGTTGCTTTCACACAGTGGTGCTTCAGTTGTAGCAGTGGAAAACAGGTATCCGTTTTTTGTTTTTTTATTATTACCCAGATTAAAATTCTGACGAACTAAGCTCAGCTCAAGCCTAGCTCCTTATCCCACAACCTGAAAGGACAAAGGAGTTATAAACCCACATTCTATACCATTAAAGTACCATCCATGAACATTTAAGAAAAACATCCTTACATTCTAGTACTGTGACAATCCAGTCACCCCGCCATGTTGGTAAGCACGTTCGCCCTGGTAAGTGGAGTCTTGGGACAATGCCACGTCAATCTGGGACTTGAATTCATCACCGAGGTAACTGTCCTGATTTGGGGGAAAGAATCGAACACATTTCAAATGCCTTTTTTTAAGGCCTATGACGGAAATTTTAAATTTTGTTAAATCTAAGGTAATGTTCTTTGTAAGCACAAGCATTAGACTACGTGGCATCCATCTGCAATATGCCAGGGGCCAGACTACAAATAAAAGCTAACCTGTTGGTTCAAAAGTAGATGATTATTTATGGAATCCGTAGTTCTTTACTCATGTGGGATTCTCACTGATTTAAGTGTCTCCTATCAAAATAACCGCCGAAAGAGCTGGAAACATCCAACCTGCATTTCCATTAACGATCCAGTTTGCAGATACTCCTATGGACCCTGTGTACATGACAACCATGAGAAAGGCTGCGGCGCTTCAGGCGTGGCCTTACTTGTGACAGCTCAGGCTGAGACAGGCCCGGCTGGCTCATCTGCGACGGCTGGCTCATGGAGACGTAGCCCTGGGTGAGCGGCCCCTGAGAGAAGGGCTGAGACACCACGTCCTGGCTGGCCTGGCTGTTCGGCAGGTTGCTCTGTCCGCCCCCATGGTTGCCGATGCCACGATTCTTCTGCCGCCCCCCACGTCCCGTCTTCCCCTTCAGAGCTCCACGGCCTACGGCAGTATAA
Source organism: Mormyrops attenuatus (assembly GCA_026777985.1). Lineage (NCBI taxonomy): Eukaryota > Metazoa > Chordata > Actinopteri > Osteoglossiformes > Mormyridae > Mormyrops > Mormyrops attenuatus. The sequence goes on from JAODKC010000036.1 coordinate 347,993, forward strand.
ACGGTGTTCTGAGCACATACTACTGTGTTAACTAGGCTATATACACCCAACACGAGAAACATGCCAGGCTATTAAAACGTGTGATTCCTGCACATAAAGGGGAGGCACCTTAAGTGAAAAACAATTTATCAGGTTACAACAATTTAAAATTGCAGAGCATTAAATGTCAGATGTAATTTAAAAATTCCTGGTAGTATGTTGATGGATCAAAACTCCATAACTACTGGCTGAACCAGTCTTACTGGTGCAGAAAACTCACTGGCCAACATGCATTCTGAGGCAGATGACTGATGCGCCCATATAGAGTTTGGCTGACTGCAAAGATGAGAAACAGCTCTGCAGTTCAGTTCTCTCAGACCGATTAGATGATGTGTTCAGAGTTTTGCTGAGTGACACATTTACAGTCATGGGGATAAAAGTACTCTTCTATGTTTCTGGTAATCAGGGATCATAAAACTGTCTGGTCCAAACAAATCTGAGTGACAAAAAAAGGTTCAATTTTTTTCCAAAAAGTAAGCCAACATTCAGAAACCATGTGGGGGAAAAAAGCAAGTTTACCCTATAATCCTGTAACATGTACAACCGCTCTTAGCAACAATAACTAAGTAGTAAATGTTTTTCTGTAAGAGTTCGTCGGTCTCACTAATCGTTTGAGAAATTCTGGCACGCTTTTTGGTAAGCTTCACTTCCTTTCATTGATGTCTGACGGCCCTCTTTTATGCACAGCTCTCTCAAGGTTCCACCACAGCATCTCAGTGGGCCTGAGGGCTGGACCTTGACTTCCAAAACCATTCAGATGTTGATTTGCTTGTGTGCTTGAGATCACTGTCATGTTGCATTTCAGTCCAGCTTACTCTGTTTGACAGATGGCCTCCTATTTACCTCAAAAATATTTCGGTATTAAGAGGAGTTCATGGTCATCTTGAGTACAATTCTCTCGGGTCATATGGTTGCAAAACAAAACGAAATCATCACCCCTCCAGTACTCGAGCTTGACAGTTGGAATGATGTCGTTAGGTTTTCAGCAAACGTGGCACTGTGGCTGATGACCAATCATCTCTACATTGATCTCATCGGTCAAAAGATATTGATCCACAACTTCTGTGGTTGGTTGAGAAGTAATTTTGCAACCTAAGATGTGTCGCCATATTCTTTGTGGAGAGAAGGGGCTTTCACCTGGCCACTCTTCCATGAAAGAAAAACACTGAACATATTTGGCTAATAGTGCCGTCATGAACATGAATGTTTAACATGCTCACTGAGGCCTGGAGCACATAGCACATGTGATGTAGCACTAGCATTTTCCTTCATATCTCCGAGCAATACATGGTACGACCTTGGGCTGAGTCTGCTGGGACGCTCAGTCCTGGGAAAACTTTAAACTCTCTTGAAAGGTCTCCATTAAAGCCCTTCACGCTGCACTTGGAATTTCAGGCTGTTTGGAGATCGGCCTTATTAGCCGTTGATGAGCGGGAACAATCATTTCTCTGAGGTTGTGGCTGGTGTCCGCTCTTCTGGGCATAATGTAAACATCCCGCAATGCTCCGGAACACCCCCCTGCTAAAGGCTCTGCTTTCATAGAGGTTGTTGTACCTAGTGATTAGCTTGAGCATTCGATTATAAACATCTAGCTGCCAAATGCTCTTGTGGAAACAGGAAGGGCAGACTTACTCCCCCCCAGGTTCTGAATATCGGCTTACTTTTTGGATAATATTATAAAATATTAATATTAATCTGTTATGCTGTCATCCAAGCGTAGATTTGTTTCTTTATAGAACTTGGGGAAGACCACACCATTGTTATTTAGGCCCTGATCAATAAAAGTATAAAAATGAAGGAGGGTGCACTTTCCTGTCCCCACGACTGTACCTGTTTGCACTGCTGTTGGATCTGCTTGAGAACTGGCTGCAATACAATCTGACCACACCAGCTGTTCATTTTTAAAAAAGAAAACTCATGAACCAAATCTGGGGTCTCATTTATCTACTGTGCGCACGACCAGTTTTGTGCATATGCATATTTGCATGCATAGAATGGTATTCATCAATTTCTTCCTGTACACATAAATGTGTGCATATTTACGAACACTTCTGACCATGCGTATTCACAAACCTCTAGCGGCAGAGAAGCATAACCAAAGCAAACCGATGGGCACACAGGATATGCACAGACTCCCACTTAGTTATCAACATCGAAAGATTGGCAAATGGAATGATCTAGTTAGTTAAACACAACCACAAAAGTAACTTAAATCTAACTTATTTCCAGTAACCTCCATGGGTGATAGAACTGCACTGTCAGTGTTGCTATCTGGAATGATTCCCACCAGGCGCGTTTCACCTATGCTGGCAGCATTACTTCTACCTCATTCCTAGTGAAGATCTGTTTCTTCCATTCTTTGTGGGTATTTTAAAACTATTTCTTAATAAAATATAGTTAAAATATTTCAAGGGTATTGTGCAAAATATATTATAAACAAGAATAAGGATATAAGGGAATATCTTCAGTTTCCAATTCTGGAACACATTCCCCTTTTGTGCAGTTTGACGTGTGTTACGCGGAAGTTGTATGCTCATATATGGTTCATTGAGGGTCTTTTAGTCGTGCAGTCACATTTACAATACATCAGTTGTTCACTTTGTATGGTTGTTCGTATGCACAAGTGATAAACACTGATTTGCTTGTTTGTACCAGTGATTCGCAAGCACACATTTAGGAACCTTTCTCACATCGATAAATGAAGCCCATGGCATCTTCCTGAATCATGGCCTAAAACGGTAGATAACTACAAAACCTTCTGGACAAAGAAAATAATTTTATAGTGGGAACTGGAGGGGCTGCAGGGGACCTTACCATCTGAGGTGTCCCTCTCAGGACATCTGCAGTGGGTTGCACCAGCTAAGCTTAAGTTTGATCGTAGCCTACAGTGAATGTAGTGGCAGTTTACGTCCAAGTTTATGAACTACTACAAAAAAAATTTGCAGCACGCAAATAGTTTCCACATAACACTAAGATAATAAGGAGGAATGAAATTAGTTATTAGGTGCAAGGTCCATCAACACCAAAAAAAAAAAAAAGGGTGAAAACGGCACATATGTAACTAACCTAACAAAACCTTTTTGTTTTTAACATGTAGTAGTAATTCCAATAATTATTTTTCCACTGGTTCAGGATAAAACAAGCTCACTGACATTTCAACCTTAGTCTATGTCAGCTAACATTAGCTGGCAAGCTAGAAAAATTTGTTGCCCTGCTGTTGTTCTGCATGAACCGTTTGTATTCATGCAGCGGAATAACTGTCAAGCACCTACAATAAATGTCTAACTTTGCCACTATAAATTTAGCACAGATGAGATAGGAATCAGTGGTGTAACAGTCTAATTGATCCATGAACAGTACAGATCTGCCCCCCCCCCCTTCCTATGTGTGTAGCACATAGGAATTTTAGATTTTCGGGGTGAATGCAATTTAAAAAAAAAAATGCACAAATTCAGTAGCATTACCCACGGCATTTTTGTGGAACCTGCTTCACTCTCTGACAAATGCTCTTCACGCATCTAATTACAACTTATGTGTTTCTAAGATGACTTATTTTGTGATTTTGAGAAAACGATTCGTAAAGATCACGTTAAAAATACGTTGTGATCTCGACATAAGACAGAAAAAGATAAAGATGAATGTCCCCTATGGACTTCCGTTCGATACAGCGCTGCAGTGAAGATACAGACAAAGCAGTTCGAAACATCAATGCATGTGGAGCATGTTAAAATCCTTGCTTTCTGTTTAAGTTCTTTAAGTAATAAATGGAAAGCAAAGTTATACATCTCTTTTTTGCACCGATCCGAAAATGACCCGATCCATGACTAAAATACTGCGATATGAGCAGATCCGTGAGTTTTGTGATACGTTGCACCCGTAACCCATACTCCGCAAGCTACCTAGCGAACACACTTCTTATGTCGCATGGTACACGGCACATTATGGGTTTCCGTTACAGCTGTGGTTGAAACACCTCTCGCAAATACAGAGAAAACAAAATAGGTAGCTATGTATTACCCAAATGCAACAAACATGTGGAACAATGAGTTGGTTCTGGTAATATTACACAATGATATTGATTGGTTGCCCACACTGAAAATGTCATTTTGTTTGCAATATTCCAATTTAGTAGCTATTAACTATGGTGTAACTTAAGTAACAGAGATGCATCCAACAAAGAACACAGCGCTAGTTAAAAACTATCTAGTTTCAATGTATGATTTAAGGTACACTTTATACTCAAGCTTACGACCTAACTTGCGCTTAGCTGGTGCAACCCACTGCTGAGATTTAGGCCCCCACAGAACATACCGCCTGAAGTTTACAATTAGCACCACCATCTGGCCAATCTTGGGATAAGCAAATGGTGAATGGGTGATATCAATCCTGCCCCCACTATTTCTGTACAATAAACACATCCAAGGACCACTGTTTGGATCCACAAGCACAACAGATAGTAACAAAACAGAGAACCTGCGACTAGGGATGCAAAAAAAAAAAAAAAAAAGACGTCCAGACTGAGTACTAATGCTTGCTGTCTGGTGCTCACGATACTAATACCAATTACGGCTGTGCGATGTCAAAAATACACAGAATTTTCATTTTAAAATATTGGAATAAGTGTCAATACTGAAGGCCCCACCCCGATACCAGCATCAGTGCCTCCCTACCTACGAGGTGCGGTCTCATCTGCAGTAGGCCCTGCCCCGATAAGTGCATCCGTGTCCCCCTACCTATGAGATACGGTCTCTCATCTGCTGTAGGCCCCGCCCCGATAAGCGCATTGGTGCCCCCCATACCTACAAGGCACGATCTCTCACCTGCGGTAGGGCCATTGCCTTGGCCCATGTACCCTGGTGGGGGCATTGGAGGCATGACCAGGTTGAAAGGAATGGGGATGTTCATGGCAGCCACAGGGTTGGGTCCTGCTCCGATCATGCCGATCTGGTCATGGGTTTGGAAGTACATGTTCGATGGACGGCCTGGAAGCACACACAGACATTGAGCGGGACGACAGCCAGCAGAGATGTAGACTGTGAATGAGAAAGGCAGCGGGCGGCAGTCACCAGTGCTGCTGCGGTCGTACACAGAGCCGGGGATGAGAGCTTCTCTGGCGTCATACATGGCGGTGCTCATAAAACGGGCACCCTACAAGAAAAGAAAAAAAAACACCCATCATTTCACGCTCAGTCTGCAAACACAATCCGACGTAACCCATTTCAAAAGCAGGGGAACCAAGATAGTGAAATACAGGGGAAAGATCTGCAGATCCCAACAGAGAGAACGCTGCAGAGCAGGGGGTGCGCGGGCGGCCTGGCCGCACTCACCGGGTTGATGGTGTTGACCAGCTTGCGGGGCTTACTGAACTGCATGAGGCTCTCGCGCAGGTTATTGAGAGGACCCTCCACCAGCACCTTCTGCTCTTTGTAGTAGTTCAGCAGGTGGTTCCACAGCGGTTGCTTGGACAGGGCTTTGGGGTTCCCCACGATAATCACGCCGTATCTGAGCACAATGGTCGCAACACTCACTGTGTGCAGAATTATCAGGCAAGCACAATTCCTGGAGATCAATGTAATAAGTATAAGCTAAAAGTTTTTTTTCCCTCCAGGTAAGTGTTACATTAGTCTGTCAGAAACAAAAATGAAACACTTATCGGTGTGCAGGACTAATGGACAATCAGAATCTAAGTGGATTTCTCTACTCGCCATTAACAGAAATAATTAAAAAACTGCTTGTTATCCAGTCTACATAAGGATTAACAAACTATCGCTTTCTCTATACAGTCCACCTCTGTATTGTCACCTTTCTTCTCAATGACCATCATGAGCCTGTTGTCCATTGACTCAACCAAGTTTTTGATATGATCCTGTCCTATATTAGCCGAGGCAGCTAGGACCCCCTCCCAGACGCTGCTCTGAGAAGGGTACTGCTTGCTGCCTTGGTATATCTCACGCTCTAGTAAGGCTCAGTAGTTCCTAATGGGGGTCCAGGCGATGTCATAATTCAAATCACCTTTTAAGCCTTCCTTGGCCAATCTATGGAATACTTTGATGCATGGGAGAGGGCACCGTCCCACGACACCACCGTCCTACATGAACATCACCACCCTTTTGAAATCTACAGACTACTTTTTACCAGCACTTGAAGAAGGTATCTTCTAGAAACAGAGTGGATTTTGGGGCTAATTTCCCACACCATCTGCATCATCACTCCTCTACCACCTTGCTGGTGTGTGAGGGTATTCGCCCAAGGGCCCATACATCTACTCCATCCAGTGTCACTCATCTGTCCACAAGACCTTCGTAAAGTCGGCCTTGAGATGTATCCATGCCTATTCTTGATGTTGTAACTCATGTGCCTTATTGAGCGGAGGACGTGTTTCAGCCTTTGTGACCGTAGCAATGTCGTGCTGGACACTGCACCTAGTACTACCAGAGATTACGTTTAGGTTGAAGTTTTGAAAAATGGTGGCATTTGATGCTACAGTTCCTGGAAGTTTCCCCTTCAATTTGACACATTGTTGGCAGGTAATGTGTATCATATCTCTGCATGCTTCTTCTATATTCATTGGCTGCTAGCCACAAAACACTCAACTGTACTGTAATCGCATTTGGTAATTTCAATCGTTTAAATATTATTCTGAAGATACTTTACTGTTCGTTAGTTCCCCCGAACTCCGTAAGCTCCTATTTAGCCCACTTTATTATTACTATTAATTTGATAATTCTGCACAGGAGAATATCTGCGGTTTCCGCTTTTACTGCAAAGACAAAAGTACTCAAACCAAATACAAACGCTCCTCTACTTACGAACGTTCCACTTACGAACTTTCAAACATACGAATGAAGAGGATCTAAGTCCAAATTGTGTTCACTGGGCTCCCATTTCCTGTTCACAACATCAAAAAACAAATTCTGCGCTCCAGTTCCGCCTAGTACAAGTTCTGGCCGCTACTCCCGCCACACAGCAACATAGCGTGCGTACTCCCGGCATCCTAGTTCTTTGTACTTGCGTATGCCCTTAAAATGATGGTGAATAACGACTTACGAACATTTCAAGTTGCGAACGGCCGTGGTAGAGGAGCATCTGTACTGAGCAAGCTTTTTCTAAATCACACTTATTTGGAGATTAATCTGTACTGAAAACATTGGTCAGAAGAGAAGACACAAGCAAAATACACACGTTGTAAACATGGTCATAGGTTCAGCACTGCCTGCACAGCCCAAAAGTATAACAATAAGCAAACAGTCTATTTACAGTTTATTTAATATATGTTTATTCTATGTTATTCTAAGATCTGGAGCCACGTCGTCTCGTCTCACTCTATACATGTATACTGCTGAGATGACAATAAAGTTCACTTTGACATATTATGGGATGCGCTTCGCAGGCGTAGTAAAAACTGCAAGCTGCTCCAACGACCATGAGGCCGAGACCTGGAGACAGCACTCCTCAATGCTCCGTTTTCTGTCCTGATCCAAAGGCTTCCCAAAGGCACTTTCATTTCATCCACTTCTTTCGCCTTTAACTCTTCTACGCATTATTGTCTTCTCCAATGCACTGGGTCCATTCAAAATAACCAGAACCACCTCTGTCTGGTCTTTTGCGCTTCAAGTGAACATTCAAGTGGAATTTGACTGAGAATCCACCTTTGGTCCGCAATGTGTTCTTCAAGGTTCACACTTATCTTAAGTCTTCTCCGACACCAACGTTTAAAGGAACCAAAACTCTTCCAGTCCTGCTTTGTCATTGTCTAGCTTTCACTGTCAAGTTGTAAAAGAAAATGTGTTGGCATGGGCTTCAGCTGTAGTACTTCTATTGGGATGCTCTCTATCCCCACTGCCTTGTGTTTCACCAGTGATCTCAGGGCTAATCTGAGCACCTCTGCCATTACTGTTCCTTAATGTATCTGACCCCATTAAACATATCTTGGTCACTGAGCTCTTTGCTGTAGGAGGGCTCCTGTGTATTCCATTTCTCTCTGCTTGCTCTTTGTTCCGTTGGATGTTCTTTACCACTGATGCCCTTCAGGAGGCCCACTCAAGGTTATAACTTCTGAGGAAACCAGCCTCTTCTCCATGTTTATTTCCTTCTTAATTAGTTCAAGATTTAATATTTTTCTCTGTCTGGTCACTTAAGAATTTTCTAGTACTTCAGATTTTAATGTGTCCCCCCCCTTTTTTTTTTTTAAGCTAACTGCACCTTGAAGTATACCACGGGCGCCAATTTGTGAAAACATACATTCTTCACCTGAGATTGAAAATTCTATTAAAACGTTCACTGAATAATTTAAAGTGTAAAACATCATCTACCTGAGAACCATCGAACTGACAGCAACAGCCAAAAGAGAACTGGGGGGTAATCAGCAGTGGAGCTCTGAAGCTGCTTACCTGGCCCTGGTGAGAGCCACGTTCAGACGCCGAGGGTCATTCAGAAACCCAATTCCCTGGTGCTCATTGGCTCTGACGCAGGACAGGATGATGAAGTCTTTCTCTCTGCCTTGGAAGGCATCAACGCTAGCAATTTCCACTTCCTAATGAGGAGTGTTAATAAACACATATACACTGATGTTAATTTCAAGTTTTCGGAAACAAATCAAGGCAATAATGTATTTTCGTTGGAGGTACTACTTTGAGAAACCACTTTCATGCACATTAAAACACAATGAGCTGTGGTGGTGCAGAACCCACCTGGTACAGCTTGGTGTGGAGTGAGCCACTGAACTGCATGTATTGCACCAGGTAGGAGCGCTGGCCCTCGTAGGGCGTGATGATGCCGATCTGATCGGGCTTAGCCCCAGCCTTCAGCAGCTTGGTAGTGATCTTCTCCACGTTGGCAGCTTCAGTCCTGTAGAGGACGACACAAGCGATGGTGACACAAGGCCAACAGCATTCTCACGTGCTGCTTTGTGCCATCTGGGGAGCATACCTGTTCAGGTAGGAAGTTCCTGAGCTGGCGATCTCCTCCTGCCCTTGGGTCACGTAGAAGAACATGGGCTTGTCCGGCTGGGGCCACTGGAAGTCAAACCCTTTCTTGACACGATCAGCTGGGCAAAAGCGTGGAGGAAAAAAAACACGTCCAAGATGCCGGTTTACACAACTGCAGTATGGAGAATTTAAAAAATTATTTAAAAAGGAACATACCTGCAGTGACCCCGTTTTGCAGGGAACCTTCGTAGAAGATGTTGGAGGGGAATGCGCTGAGAGCTGGGTGCATGCGGTACTGCACCTGCAGGCGGATGGGTCGGATCCCCAAGACCACCAGGCGCTCAAAGAGGGACTGGGAGAGACCAGCTTTAGCTGCCTTCTTACACATGACCACCGGCCCCAACTGACAGTGGTCTCCTACGAGGATGAGCTGAGGGGTGGAGCACACATCACACACATCAACCATACCAGCACCCCTTGGATTGGTTATTACAGAACTCGTACCTTAATAATAGCAATCAACCTGCCCTCAATGACATGGCCAACAATGTTTTATATATACACACCATTTAGGTGAGTTAACGCGGGGCGAAATATACTAATTGGTGGACTAAATTCTGAGCAATGGGCTGAATACTTCAGAGAGAACAAGAGGGGGGGGGTGCCTTACCTGCTTGGCCCCCAGCACCACAGGCACCATGCACTCGGGCTCCGTAGCCTGGGTGCTCTCGTCAATCAGGATGGAGCGGAATTGCATCTTGGCAAGACGCGGGTCTCCGGCTCCCACACACGTGCAGCAGATAACATCCGCGTTCTGCGTTGGCCAGGGGGCATTTAAAAACATGCCATTTAAAACAAAAACACAGACTGTGGCCCTTTCAGAAAATGGACACACTGACAGAGCCCCATACCATGAGTAACTCCCGCTCGGCGGTGCGCTTCAGCGCGCGGTACCGCTTCTCGTCTGCAGAGGAAAGTTCCCCGGTCTCGTCCTTCAACTGTTGGAGTTTCTGAAGCTCCGGCATGCTAAGAATAAGGAAGCTACCGTTAGGAATGCGACTCGTAAGAAACAGGATTTACATCCCTGGCACCACAAAGCCCACGGGGGTGGAGGGCACAGAGATATTTATAACAATATCAAGCCTGAAAAGTGAAACAGTTCTGACAAGACAGTCAATTCTAGAGATGATTTAAGAATAGTGCACAAATGTAACAGAATACACGGATCATACGATACGCACATCCACTGACTGCAACACACACACACTGACATGCCTTGACATTTACAGGAGGAGTAAAAGCTAAGAAAGGATACAGCTATAAATGGGATATCTGGATCCACCTCAGTGGCCGCTTTGGGTACTGGGTACACCTAGCTAGCACCAGGCAGGACCCACCGAGGGCACACAGACCATGCAGACAATTAGACGCCGTTTGCATTTCCTCGTACCTGTCCATGTTGCGGATCTGGTTGTGCAGGGCCAGGAAGGACACTGGTGAATCGATGGCCTCACGGCTCTTAGCGCAGAGCCTCACCACTTTCAGGCCCGTCTGGTGGATCTTCTCGGTCAGCTGGTCAACGGCGATGTTACTGGGAGCGCAGACCAACACGGGCCTGAAGATTCAGACAGAATTAGCATCAAAGGCTGCCTGGTGAGACGCGCTGCCCATTCAGACGCGCTGCCGTGAGACGCTGACTTCTCCTAAGACGACATACCCATTGCCCTGTCTGGCCAGATGGTAGACGATGGTGGCGGAGGTCACTGTCTTCCCAGTGCCAGGGGGACCCTGGATGAGGCTGAGGGGCCGCTGCAGGACAGTCTTCACAGCATATACCTAACATGGGTAATGGGAACGTGTTCATCTCACACATCATAGCCCAGAAAAGTGTTTGATGATAGAAAGCTGGTAAGACGAAGGCTGCACACAGACCTGTGAGTGGTTGAGGTCAGGCAGTCCCTGGGCAGTGAAGCGCTTGGGGAGCTGGCACTTAATGATGACATCCTCCACCTCGTGTCCCAAGAGCTTGTGGTAGATATACCCCGAGACCGAGGTCTCGTCCACCGCGAAGGTCTTCAATGCGCTCTGCATTCTACACAGAAGCCAAGATACTGCTGAAACTTGGCCCCGAAATGGACACATGGCTGACTCGCACAAAGGGGATGCTCTCTCACCTGTCAAAGGATGTGGATTTCCATACAAAATCCACCTGGAAATTATGTGGTACTTCCACGGGGGCACCGACGCTGCTCCGCAACTCGATAGCAATCTCATCTCCATAGTCTAAAGCACTGCTTAAGGAATATCTACTCAGCAGCATACAACACAACAAAATGTCAGTGTGGCCCCACATACAGTTTAACTAAATCCCCATGTAATTTTGGAGGTAAAGGGATACTGTCTGGGACTTTAATGACATGCCCAATCCCCTTCCAGAGGGGGGCCAAGTCTCCTTTGTACCGTAGGCAGATCTCATCTCCCTGCATCAGACGCATATCTGTTTAAAGCAGGAGAGAAACATTGTGAAGTGGAAACCATTGACGACATCCAAAGATATACAAGCAACTCCAGCACACAAAGCATGGCCACAGGAATGAGTGGAGGCATGCATATTCCATTGGGATGGTACTTGAAGACAAAGCAAGCTTTAAAATATTACCACCTGAATCCGTCTTGGGAAGCGTGAAATAAGCAATGCGCTTTTTATTCAAACCGAGGTCCCAGCGGACCGTTATGTTGTCTTGAGTCTGTGGAAAATGAAGACAGGTTTTTCAGTTTTTGTTTATTCTCTCCAGCTTTTGAAAGCAAACACCATCAGGTTATGCAGATGATGTCATGGCAGGCGGCGCAGTCCCTCTGCTGAGGGGGGACACATACCTGAGACTCTTTTAGCTTTTTGTCATAGTCAGCTTCGAGCTTGACAAGGGGCCCAAAAATGTTCTGGTACTGGTAGGCATCTTCATAGCGCAGCAACACGTGCTGTGGCTCCTCATCCACGCCAGGCTTCTCCAGGTCCTCCAAGGTTGCTGTGGGGTTTTCCTGCAGGAATCAGGAGAAACAGCACGAGCGGTTAATGACTGGTCACTGCGGGCGAGCGGCACACACGGCCTGGACACGCGGGCGGCACCTTCCACAGCTCCTCCAACTTGTTGATCTGCTGAGCCGTGATCTGCCGGGCACGCAGCTGTTCCTGCTCAGAGGGGATCTTCACCAGCCATGACAGGAAGCAGCGGTCCTGGATCAGCGGCTGCCACTGGGAGCTGTCCCAGTTGATGTCCTTTAGGCTGCTCTGGCTGGCACAAGGCTGCCTGGGGGGGGGGGGGGGGGGGGACATGGCCGCGCGCGCACACCCCCACCCACCCCCCCACACCCCC
>JAODKC010000036.1:360342-389406 GCA_026777985.1 Mormyrops attenuatus
GCGGCGCGTGGGGCGCCCGGCGTCGTGCGGGCCGCGGCGCGCGGCCCGGCCGCGCCCGGGGGGGCCGCGCCCCCCCCCCCCCCCCCCAGGGACGCGCGCGCACACACACACACACACACACACACACACACACACACACAGAACATGCAGATATTTAAGAACCAACTCCAGCCAATTTACAACAGCACACAAGATCCAATTACTTTCAAAAATTCACAAAAGTAGGAAGGACAATATTTGAACTCCTATAAACAAATCTCAATTTACTATTTTTTGCCAGAAATAGCATAGCAATTTGAAAGGCTTCCTAATACCCCTTGTGTTTTCTGAAAAACCAGGACAGCAGGCAAGTTCCATCTCTTAAAATGCTTCATAGGTACAATAACGATCCCCAAGACCCGCCACTACCCCCCAGCACCGTCATGGAGACCGCAAACTCGAAATCTTCCTATTCAGGGTCGCAGGGGGTCCGGAGCCAGCCCGGAGGCTACGGGTGCAAGGTAGGGAACAACCCAGTATGGGGCGCCAACCCAAAGGGCACAACTCACACATCATTCACACACGCATGCACATCTCAGCATGTTTTTGGACTGCGGAAGGAGACCAGAGTACCCAGCGAAAACCACATGATGACACTGGGGGAGAAGAAGCACACTACACCATGAAGAGGCAGGGTGCGAGATGAGAAGCAGCTAATCTAGTCCCCGGGCCAACATGTCACCTCAACTGGTTAAATCATGATGTATAATTTAATTTTCTACTGCTATATGGAGTAAATCTGTACGTATCAAGAAAGGCCTTCGGTACAATTAAAGCTGAAGATTGTGTGTATATTTAGGTTTGTACGTTGTAAGTTAAAACATAACAGAAAAGAGAAATGCATACACTTAATCAGATTCCATTAGTTTGGAAAAATTAAAGGACTTCTATTGACAAATAGTGGAGTATTGATTTACCACAGAAAAACATCTTTATCAAAACGCTATAAATCCCCTAAGTAAAACCATCCTCTGAGATTTTAACAATTCAACAAATCATTAGTTACTAGCCAATAGGGACAGGAGATTAATTTTTGCATGATTACAGTTCTACATTACGCAACTAAAAATTTTCATGCCGAGATTCATTCAAATGTGGGTAATGTAGGAGCAACACAAAAAAAGCAGGAGAAAAAGTTTACGACAATTCACAGGACTCTACCAGATGGTTAAATTGCACTCTGCTTAGGGGTGGGCGATGACAAAAATATCAAATCACAATTTTTTTCAGGCAGGGTCTTATCAATTCTATTACATGTAGGTTTTCAAAACCATTTTGTAAGTTACTGAACAGTGCAACCAAACCAACTCCCCTATTTTAACAATATAGCCCAGTAAGGTAACAAAACCTAAAAGGAAAAAACAACTGTGAATTTAGACCAATGTACCCTTTTGAACTGATTTTATCTTTGCAAATTTTACAAACAACTGTTGTTGTGTCGATTTTGGAGAAATCCAAATTCCATATTAACGCTGTCAAATTCTTTTTAGGGACCAGCTCCTCCATGTCGTCCATGCAATTACATTGCCAAACAGGGAATGCGTTGTATATTGCGCATTGCATGCTGGAACAAGGAAATGAAAGGGAGAGAGGAAGAAATCTAAAAGCACTTACTGTTTGCCATTACCAGTTAATTACTGTCCAAATGGATTTGGCTTACCAAACTTTAGATGCATGCAAGAGCCTTAGAACTGCAACTGATAGAATGTGCACCATAGCACGATACTAATGATCTCTCTGTAAAGACAGATTGGTGAGACATTTCTATCATTCACAATTTAATATCAAATCACCCACAACTAACACTGCTCGTCACAAAATGGGAATAACAATGAAAATTCGTCAGACCATTTTTAAGAGCAGCCCCCATGTGAAATTCAAGTCCAACAGTCAAGGGGGCATTGATTTTGTTTTTCAAAACAGGGACAGTGTGCTATCTCGATGTCACACATCTGCTGTAACTTCAGGAGTCTCAAGTCACCCTGGCTCTTTGATTACCTTGATGCCCATTTCTCCCATTACCTTAAACATACTTTAAAAAAAAGCGCTATCACTTTCCCTGCTGGCGGTTGCCAGCCGGCAGCAGCCACATGGTGTGTTTTGCTGAAGGAGCCCTACCCTTTGTTTATAAAACTGAAAAGCTGGCACACTTCTGCACTGGGAAGCTAAGATGCCAGCGCCACACTAGGGTAGTGAATAGCCCTGGGGGATCGCCTCCCTCCACCTGCTCTACAGCAGATGGAAATAGGTGTGAGAATCATCATGTCGCTCCCAATGTGTTAGCCAAAAATGCCCGATGAGGCAGAATACCCCTGACAGGTGCTGTTTGGCTCCGGGGTGTACACAGAGCACATGACGCTATGAGGTACGGCTGCCGATTCAGGATTTGTTTCATTTCACAGCGAACTAATGGATCCCCCCTGAGGTCCCACTATATTGCTAGCCTTCTTATACATGGTACACGACAAGCACTGAGCAGGCATCGCTGCTGAAGTGATTGGAAAGTCAACTGAAACAGATCCCCGAGTTCAAAATTCACTGCAAAGATTGCCTCACTTTGCAAACTTAATGACCAATTAACTTAAATGTGATGCATTCCTGATAAAAAAAAAAAAACTAAAGCTACTGAGGCAGCTGTACCCCTATCCTGTATTAATATAATCTCTGACAGCACAGCAATTACCTCTAAATGTTCATCTTTAGCGTAACATAAATAAAGATAAACAGTGTTCCCTGAGAAATACAAGGGCTCTTACGAGTGTGTGAACTTTCCCCACCCACACAAGGCACAACCCATTTCCCTCTAGCTAAGCCTGGCTCAAGACACAAATGGTGCCTCTCTCTCTCTCAAAGCCACAGAACTCGGTAGCCATGTGCACATCATATCAGAAAGTAAATGTTAAGCTCTTAAATCACAGAAACCTGCAAATTTCAAAGTTTAAAAATCTCAATTATAAACATATTGATCATTATTATTCAGAAACCCTATTTGGGAAAAAAAAATAGCTCAGCTTGGCCTGACTTTGCGTTACCTAAAGTTTTTCTATGCCCTTAAACCATGCATTATATATATAAACCGTGAAAAGCAACACAAAGAGTATATCTATACAAAGCACCCAACCAGATCATACATTTATAGCATCAGTATCAGTGTAATTTTACATATTCCACAAAAACTTGTATTCAAAAACTGCTGTTATCGCTCCCTATTTTACTACAACAGGCAATGCATAAATCCACAACACTACTAATAACCAATTACCAGCATCTAAGATTTTGCACTATAAGAAAAGGCTTTTACACAAGTAATGCCTTTAGCTTTGGCGCTTATTGGAATATCACTGTACAACCTGACATTTCAATTTGACTCCAGTCAACCAGCCAGCTAAGAAACATTTATTGAGGGAAATGGAGGAAAACATAAACCCCATTAAAATTCAATGCCAGAGCATGATACTAAAAGCTTAGAAAGGAGTGTCATTTAAATAAATGCATACTTAAGACAAGACCAGTGTGAGTGAGGAGAGAGCAGGCAGAAAGGCACGGCGCTGGCAGTGAGAGGCGTACCTGCAGAGGAGCACCACCACGGAGTCGGCCTTGGCCGGGATGAAGCCCAGCAGGAAGACGTTCCGGCAGCCACAGTTGTAGCACTCCAGCACCGTCTCCCCCAGTGGGCCGTCCTTGTGCAGCGTCACCTCTTTGCATTTGGCTCGGACCAAATGGTTCACAATGTGGCTGCAGGGAGAGAAATGTCTATCAGCACCCAGCAGGACAAAGGGGAAACCAAAGTAAGCAGGGAGAGGTGATTAAAACACTGACCTGCCGGATGTGTTCCCACGTCCATTGCAGAACCACTTCTTAGTGGTGTTACAGTAGACCACACATGCAGGGTCATGGATCCCACAATAGCTTAAATGACAAAATTTGACAGTCGTGTTTACCAAAGTCATTTATTCTGTTCATATTACAAATAGAGAAGGACATATAAATATAAAATTTGAAGAAAAAAAACATTCCAGATGTGATTTGTATTCCAGTATTTGGATGCATATTTATACATACAAACCCACACAAACCATATACACCAACTTAAATACCATTCAGAAACGTGCTATAAAAATAGGACAGAATAATCAAGGTAATGACACTAAGTAGTAAGGTATTAAATGAGCCCTTTCCTTTAGGCCACGGGTGTCAAACACACCTGGTTCAACTCCTTGTGCTAATTACCACACAGCTCTTAAGCTGAATCATTTGTGGTGGAACAGGGAAAGAACTAAGCTACACGGGGCTCCGGCCCCCCAGTAATGGAGTTTGACAGCCCCGCTTTAGGATAAGCACTCTACCACACTGGCACTGTAAAGCGGTCCTTCTAAAAAGATTATTTTACCACAGCAGCCACACACTGACACGGAAACGTGACCCTGCGATCTCCTGGCTAATACCTGCAGGCATGCACCGGGAGGTCTTTGGTGTAGTAAGTGTCCTCCTCATCCTCCTCGAAGTTCAACTCGGCCAGTAGCTGGCTGGTCTTGGCCACAGGGTCGTCCACCCCACCATTCTGCAAGATCCCGTCCGGACCATTCACCTGCGCAGGTCCCGGGGGCGATTAGTTCATTATTATAGTGCTGTATTATGTGATCGTGCTAGTGAGTGTTAATCTGTACAGACCCCGCCTCTCGGGAACCGCCGCGCACTCAGAAAAGCCGGTTAGCGGCGACCAACACAGTAAATCTAGCGGTGCTGGCCACGAAAAACAAGCTGAGGTTATTAATAAAAGGCGGAAGACAGACACGCTGTCCCCCGCCAAGTCGGGTGTCTGACAGACGTTTATATTTAGACGGTCTGCCGAACCTTTCCTGCACCTGGACGGTACCACCGATGTCCGACGAGCTATTCCCGCACCTGGATGGTACCACCGAGGTCCGGCGGCAAACTTCAAGCGGTTTCACTTTTACACTCCGGCGCTCTAAACGCACCGAAATCGCAAGGAAAATGAAAGTCGGCCGCCTTTAGCGAGCGGTTCTCCTGGCAGCAAAGCGCGCCGTCTGTAGTTACCGGGAAGTACCGGTCTATTGCCCGTTAGCCGCCGTGTCACCCCTACTGATGAGCTCCGGGCGTTACAGGATAACCGGGTGGAACCGTGTGTGTGGCGGCCTGAGCGCTCGCTGCCGCGGGAAGTACACTGCACCGGGAAGGACACGCAGCGGGAGCGCGGCTAGCATGCCGGCTAACGGGCCTGCTGCTGCCGACGGCTTCACGTCTCTTCCCGGGAGCTCAGCTCCTCGATTCTGTACATAATTTTAACCCAAAGACGTCTCTGTAGAAAGCAAATCGGGCCCCGAGTGTGAAGACGCAACCGAAGGCCCGGATAGAGCAGCCCCTCCGGCCGCCGCGGCTTGACTCTACACGTTCGGCGGACCCGGCCAGCCACCGTGCGGGCTGACGTCAAAGGCACATCCCCCCGCTTGTGGCCCCGTCAAAACGGCGGCACACACCTGGCTATCGAGCTGGCTCTGCGTCTGACCCTGGGTCTGCGTTTGGCTGGGCAGGGTGAAGTCGGTGAACTCGAACTCCGAGCCCTGGGTGTCGGCTCCAAGCAGCTCCGCTTCCTCGGTGTCCAGGAAGGTTAGGGTCTGCGAGCTCGGCCCGTACGCCTCCACGCTCATGTCTTCGCGGCTATCGCTGACTATAAAGACTCTGTTTTGCGGGTTAAAAACGAGCGGGAAGCACCAGCTGTCCGGTCAGCCTTGGCCGATACGAAGCAACCCGGTTCTGGTGGGATTTTTGACCCAAACAGGATCCGAAACGAACCCAGAAATTAAACTGGAGAAAAAAACAGCTCGAGAGCTTCAACTCCCACACCAAACAGTGACGATGGCGCTAGCGCCGCATGACGTGCCTACGTAGAGCACACGACGCCATGACGTCCGCGCGTCCATTACGACGCGCGTACACGAGTGGCACAGTTCCCGCGAAGCAGGGGGTCTTCTTAGTGTTCTCGTGGTATTACGTTGTACAGGCTTTTAAAAAAATCTAATTCCCCTGTAATCCTTTGGATATCCTCTGAGTACTCTAATTACTACCAAAATCCAATAACACACACTCCAGGTGTATCGGTGCTTAAATTGTCCTTTATTGTGATTCTTTGAATGTGCGTGCCCAGTGATGGATGGGCATGTCAGTCAGGGTCTTCCACCTCACTGTGATAAGCATGCACTTAAAATCCCAGTATGGGCAATGTTTAAGATGCCTGTACATGTTTTTGAACCTCTGGAGTAAACCCATATAAACATATGCAGAAAATGCACACAAGTACACAGCCAAGGACACGAACGAAACCCACAACATTGCAGGTGTGAGGCTATGGTGTAAACTACTGTGCCACCTCTTTAATTAACCATCTATCTTTCACAGTATTTCATGTAGTATTAATATTTAATATTTACTTTCTTATTAGAAGGCAAATGCCTCAAAACTGATCAGTTTGGTTTTTAATTGATGTGATATTCAGATTATTCTAAAATCAGGAGGCAGGAATTCCTTGTGTTGTGAGGTAATTTAATCAACAGTCCAGTCTTACAAAAAGCCTCAGAATGTGTGTCTGGTAGTCAGTCACCAGTAGAGGGCCCATTTCACTTGGCACATCTCCTTCCTCGTTCCACAGCAAAGGTGGCAGTGAATCTCATAACCTCTCATGATTCTGCTGGCAAGATGTGTGTGGGTTTTCCCACAGATATTACTGTGACTGCAGAAGGTGCAAACATGGCTTACTCAATAGCCCATAACCAGCCATAGGGATGTTTGTGGAATATGACAGAACCCTAATCAAAGAGCAAACAATTAAAACACCATACAACAAAGTCATTTAAGGTACCCTCTAGCACAGACAGCTTCCTGTTTTCTGTTTAGCTGAATGCTAGTGACTGTGGCCGTTATATTTTCAGCACATAGCATGGCAAGCTCTGACTGCTGCAGTGATTTATAATTTGAGCACAGAAAACATGTGGGTGATGTAGTGGCTCAGTGGTTCAGGTTTGATTCCTGGCTCTGCGTGCGGTTTGGATGTTCTCCCCACATTTGTGTGGGTTTCCTTTCACAGTCCAAAACATTCAGTTTGGTTCACTGTTGTTTGTAAATGGCATAGTATAATATCAGAGTAGCAAGTCTGTTATTGATTTAAATTATCTTTTCAGTCAAACAAAGTAATTTAAAGGCTAAATGTGTAGTATATGATGTGGGGAAGAATGATATTGGAATAAGGAGTAAAATCAAAAGTCAATTGAAAATTACATTCTTTTATTCATTTGGAGAATTCAGAACTACTGGGCTCATGAAGCCCTTTCATGGTCACAAAGTTATAAAGTCACATTTCAGCCCAAAAGCCCACATCTGTATGGGAAAATATATTTCCTGTATAGAGGAGTTTGGTAAAAATTTAGGTGTCATAATATATTATAGCAGGAAAAATAAAAACAAAACTATTACATAAGAGGTAGGTATACATATTAATTTAGCAGAAACAGGATTTTGGAAAAACCATTTAATGGGAATTATAGAGTAGATATGTGTTAGTTTTACTAATATACTTTTTATTAATTTTTTTAATTTTTTCTGCTAGCCATTAAACAGCCCTTTCTAAAATTGTGACATATTTGTAGTTATAAAAGGCACTGCTCACAAGATCTTCAATAACGTAACAAGAATCACATCAGAAGAATCAATCCATAATCAAATTTTCACGACCCAACACTCACACCCGATATCATTTTGCAGTCATTGTTTAGAAGCTGACTACTTATTCAAAATGACTAAACGATCAGCTCAGAGTCTAGGGGCTGTTACTTCAAACCCAGGAAACCAAAGCTTTAGTCGAAATGTGGGTTTAACGCTATTTTGTTCAATCAAAATCCGTGCTCATATAAAGTAAAATTCAGCACACAGGGTAATGGTTAAAAGGCAGGCTTCTACTTCAGTGGGTACCCCTTGGAGCAGGGGGAACAACCCACGGAATGGGACTTTTAGACAGCTCAGCGGTTCCTGTGTACTGCATTGTTCTCTGGAATTTTCTAACAGTTACAGCAAACATCCTCATCAGAAAATCAATATAACCTATCAAAAGCACAAACAAACAATAAAGGAACCTAAAATCAATTTTACTAATCTATCCAAATAACTGGAATAGTTGCTTATGTATACCCGAATCATTAGGTAAACACAGTGAATTTAAGGATATTCAATTTAAACAAAAATTCTAACAATATTTTGGAAAAATGTCTTTAAAAAATGTAAAATGGCCAGTTTGATATAGTGCTTCAGTAGTGCCACTGAGATGAGCTTGACTTGTTTGGGGCAGAATAATGAAGACAAAACTCTCAGTTTCCGTTACTGTGAAGAGACTGTTTGCCAGTATGTTCCACTTATTTTCACTCTATCACGTTTATAAAATATATCTAATATTTGGCTTAGATTCAGCAGTTTACTGGGAATAAAGTCCACAAACTACTATATCGAGAGAATGCAAATTCCCTCATAGCAAAATTAACAAGACCGACCATCAGATTAAGAATTTATTTCCTTTTCACATGGCAGAAAACGTGCAGATCATGCTGCTTTAAAATCAGGTCTCTGTAAATGTTCTGGATACTTTTAAAATCTGTTCACAGTATCAGATTGGTATGTACTGATGGGGTTTTGTGTCTTAAAATCTGATGTGTCCCAGGCTATAATCATCCAGGGCCCACTAGGGTCAAATATAAAACTGTTTAATAAAATCTTTGTTTCATAAATATACTGTATGTGGCTGCAGGTAAGCAAAGAGAAAGTCACAGGGTCAGCTTGAAAAAGTAGGAATTATTCTGTGTACAACTAGCATATTCAAAACGGCATGTGTGAACTTAAAAAAACCTCCCTGATTTGAATAACCTTAGTAATTGAAGATACAGTACCACTTAAAAAGAGAAGAGGAAACAAGACAGTGAAACAGGTCAGACTTCCTCATGTAAAATACAGACCAGAGAGATGCAGGGGGACAGTGGCGGGGCGAAGGAAGCACGCACCTAGACCTGTGTCTTTGAGGTTTGTGTCCTTCATGCTCAGGCTATGGGGCAAAGACTCCTCTCCCAGTCTTCCCCACATGAAATTAAACACACCACATAAACCAAACCCAACACAAATGCAAACAGGCATTCAGTATTATAAAAGAAAACCTATGGAAAGAAACTTCAGCAGTATAGCAGCATGTGTGTTTGGGAATTCAGTATCTGTAGTGACTAAGACTGAGAATCACATTGTGAAAATATGAGGAAAAAAAACGAAAGTTAAAGGAAATAAAATTACTGGGGACCCATTTATCAAATATATACTGTGAGCGTTATGTTAATACAAAAGTTTCTGTGGGAATTCAAAATTAACATACATCTAATCATGCAAATTCACATTACTTGCTGGTAGATAAGTGGATTTACATTGCGGATAGGAGTAAGTCACCAAAAACATAGGAACACATTTTTGAAACTATGAAATTATAGAAACTATACACATCAATCAGTTAACCTTGAAATTACTTTCATCATTCATTCCTTAAAACCATGTTGGTGCCATTATGGCCTGGTAAATCACAAAAATACACACATACATACATTGGACAACTGAGGCCTCTGGGGAATAGTTATGAAATGGCAGAACTAAAACTGAGATGTAGTGAAAAGGACAAACAAGTCTGTCTGTAGGATGACTTACTATGGCACGGTGGCCAGCATATAATGTCAGATTCCTGATCTCTCACTCTGGCCCCACCTAGCCCTACAGTATAATGACAATGACAACGATGACCACAATGACAATGATAATAAACCCTCTCCCTCTAACTGTATAACCTGTCGTGTCACCAAGTTGATAAGCACGTTCGGGCCAGATATCATATTGAAAAAAGAATCTCACTTCTGCCCTCCACTTTTCTGGATGCGTTCCTGAACACGCAGACGCACAGCCAAAGGGAAAACATCTGTATGGCAGAAGCTGGGAACAAACGGAGGAGCTGGCTTCAGAGAGGTCGTCTGGTCGTCATGGGGCTGACCGTGCTCCGCTACAATCCCAGACAGAGGCTGGCTTCTGCTGCTCCAGACTGGCGTCCTACGAGTGAGCGTGTTCACAGTGGATCTTCTCTTCGGCCTGCACCAACAGCTGCAGCATTTCCTGCACTATGACCTGCAGGGCCCTGCCCAGCGCCTCTGCGCTGTACGGTTTGTCGAGGGGGGGCACATGCACAAAGGCGGAGCGTCCCCGGCTCAGGTACAGCGAGGTGTAGTAGGTGTAGTCACACAGGTACCTGCCAAGGTGCAGAGGTATGAGCGCTATAAATACCCAACATGCTGTTCTTGTATAACAGTATATTATAGGTGCGACATATTACAAGGAAACACTCCTAGAACATGTGAAAACATTAGTGTCGATTCAGCACTAACAGACTGGAGGATTTTCCGTGTAATGTATAGTCAGGGACCGACTGCAGGCCCCCTGCCATGCTGGATGTGTCTGTCTATTCCCTAATCAAACTCCCATCATATGAAATATAGGCCAAGCTGAAACAGGCCCACCTCTCAGAGTCATCGGGTAAAATATTAAAGAAAAGTGACAGTCCTGTAGCATTAATGAATAAATGAGAAGCAAACGTAGAGTTAAAAAAATCACTTCACATTATCACGCTGTCACTGCACACATTTTTACAACTGCTGATACTCTATTTTTATTGTCTATTTTGCAGTCATTTTATTTTTAATGTTATTTCTCATTCATACTATTTTGTTTGCCTTTATGTTGCACATTTCCTTTCAAATACAATCCAGGAAGCAGGTGGAAAAGCATTTCACTAAAGTACATAAGCACTGGATTTCACATAATTACACATTATGATGATTATTTAGTAAATTACATTCCGTCAGAAGTGACTGGAGGGCCGTCTCCAGGTC
This sequence comes from Mormyrops attenuatus, assembly GCA_026777985.1. Classification (NCBI taxonomy): domain Eukaryota; kingdom Metazoa; phylum Chordata; class Actinopteri; order Osteoglossiformes; family Mormyridae; genus Mormyrops; species Mormyrops attenuatus. The sequence continues at coordinate 371,352 of JAODKC010000036.1, forward strand.
ACGGGAGCCCACCTTCCAGCGTCTTTGGACACGGACACAGCCACGCCGAGGCCGGAAGCTGCCACTTTCTTACAGACCGAGTCCATGTCGATGACCGAGTCGATGCACTCTGGCCCACTTTCAACACAGCATTGAGAGTCGGGACAAAAGCTGCAGTTGTCCAGGCCCTTGTACCCGTAGTTGTGGCCACACTTCTCGAGGGTGACAGTAGTGGCCATTCCAGAGAGGCCTACGTGGACCACCAACTGGTACCAGACAGACAAGAAGCTCAAGGTTAAAGCAGAATCCACAGCATCACATGGACACACTAATGTCACAGGAATCACAAGTGAAAAGACAATTCAGGGGCCCAAAGAAAACCTTTTCACAAGGACACTGATCAGCGAACCTCTGTCTGGTGTGTAACTTGTTGTTTAATTAAAGATACCCCCAGAAGAGGAGGAAACAGTCTTGAAAATGCCAGATGTTTATAGCACCTCAGCTTGCTCAGAAAAAGAGACATTTCTGCCCTCAGATAGATACTCCAGTTTTCTTCAGGGTTAGTGGTTTTCAGTGCTGACAAAAATGAAATGCAGTGTCTGCAAAATAACGCAAAAGGTCCAGAAAACTGAACATCTGAAGCTTGTGACATTGGTTTCAGGTGAGAAGTAAAATTACTTTCTTACTTGTGGGTGGTACTGTTTCCATAGCGATGGTACCAGGCTCTGGACTGCCTGGTACTCAACAGGCACCTCGTAGACATACAGGTCTACATCACGGCCCAGGCCCAGTTTCTTCAGCTCCTGTGAAGGAATGATTTACAGACAGCAGAACATAATCAGTTCCTTTTAGGTCCATCTCCAGGCTATGTAGGTGCATGAAGATGATGTACATCTATATTTAGGCTACAATTTTATGATAGCACTTAAAAGATTCAGGTCTTCAATCTAAATTTCCAGGTAAGCACTGTCTAATACTTGATACTGATTCAGTCAGACAAGCAGTAAGTGAAACGGAAACGTGCAAATCTCTAAAAATACTCCATTGGGACCTTTTAGAGTGTGAGCTGGTGCAGAAAGCCAGCATGGCCCTCATGAGGCTGCTGTCAAAGCCTCGGCCTCGGCCTCAAGGCCGATTAATATCAAAACGAAGCCCATCTGACCAAGTGCCCAACCCGGCCACAAAGCGGCTCTTTGTTTGCATTTAATATCCTTATCAGGTCTGTCTAGACACCCTGACAGGCATTGTCCTGAGCAAAGCAAAGGACCCATCCCCCATCTAAGTCTACACCAAGACCACCCCTCCCTCTCTCACTCTCTCATTCATAACTCAGGGTAATTGGGGGGGGGGGCGGGTCACAGGGTGTGTTTGAACATGAGCTATACCTTTAACATGTACTTTCATCTTAAGCAAGAAAGTATCAAGGTATTTTTAATTTATTTAATTTAATGGCCCACAACATTAAAAAGACAAGTACAGAAATCTCTCTGGCTGATCTCTGCACCAGCAGACAGGAAGTAGAAGCTTAAACATTTAGAGAGTTCTGCGGTGTGTGTAGAGGCCTGAAGATTCTCCTACCTGCACTGCCACCCAGCTGGCATTGACAGTATGCTCCCCAAAGGGTCCAAAACCTGCATACAGAAGTCATCAAGTCATTACAAATATACAATGGAATGCAATATTGCCGAGTAATCAATTAGGAAAATTTTAGAGTAATCATCACAGTTCTACGTCATACATTTAAGCACAATGAAGCATGCTGCTAAATTTGCATGCAAGCAACTCTGTTTACTTTCCTTTTAATATCTCCTCATTCTATCCCAAGAATATTTTAATAGGCACAATTTCATTACCCAAAGCTACTCTCATCACAGATCAATTTAGCTGATAAAATAACCAAGCACAATTGAAAAGGAAATTGTGGTACCTGCTGTTGATGGTAGAGATAAATATTACATGATAAATATTAATGAAACAGCACTAAAGCAAAGAGTAACTTCACTAAATGACAGTTTCTTCAATGAGAAGGACGTGGTGCATCATAAGAACTGCTGACATGAGCCTAAGACCACTAAGAATCATGGTTTATTCAGTCATGGTTTATTGAGTTACAACCATATGCTTAATCATTTAGAGCTGCATGATTCGGGGTAAAATATGAATCACGATTTATTTCACTCAGAATTGAGACAATTTGACTAACGTATCTCTCAAAATAATAATTTATCATTGTTGTTGTAATAATTGTTATTATAATAAGCACTGTCTTTATGAAGATGGAACAAACAATATGATCATTACTGAAATAAAGTTGTCACATCAACTTTGCAGAACAGAAAGTGCACACTCCAGCTTCTTAAACACAAAACCCTAAAAGGAACTTAATTATAACACCTTCAAACAAATGATTTTACTAAAAATTCATGTTCATACAAAAAAAAAAAAATCAACACAAGCAAATCCGACCCCTTTTTCAGTACAAGCACAACGTTATTGCTTAAACTGGAGTTGAAAAAATTTCTTTCCTCTGCCTCACCGTCAACAGCAGTATCTTCAAGTCGGAATCATATTCTTCTCGTTTTCGAAGCTTTTGCTTTCACCTCGTCACACACATTAGATTGTTTTCTAATCTGCCCCCTCTTCCTGTGTACAGCTCATCTCGTGGTGAAACAGTCCTGCCGGTGCTCATGGAGGAAGAGGGAGAGCTTGGCTTAATGCAACTGATCTCCCCGCCAATGCACATACTGAAGAATCGCGGTCATACAAGAATGAGTTCGCATACAGGTGAATCAAGATAGAGATTTAAAAAGCTTAAAAACGCAGCCTTAGCAGTGATGGGGGGGGGGCTCTAAGCAAAGTAAGACTCAAAACACTGGCAGCGTTACAAGTATAACAGCTGACAGCAGCCATTACTGGGACCATCTCCATCAAATGTAAATTACATTTACATTTCATTCATTTATCTGATGCTTTTATCCAAAGCAACTTACAGTAGAGGGAAGGGTTACAATCTGAGTGTGCTCCTTGGGATTTGAACCCATGGCCCTTGTGCTGTTTGAGCAATGCTCTAATTGAGCCACAGGAGCTGTCATTTTCCAGAATAAAACTAAAATTGGTGTACAAACATTGCTATAAGACAGCTGAAATAAATTTCACTTATGAGAAAAGCTGTCTGAGAAAGACACAGCCTTCCTCAGCTGCTCAGAATCAGCCTGGCTGCTCACCCCACCTTCCTTACTTAAGAGTGAAGCTCTTTCGTCTCCAATACGCCAATCCCGCCATTCCGCTAATACTGCTGCAGGCCAGGTTGGTGATGACTAGCAGCTTAACACTCATGACAGTTTGATCTTTGAATTCATCGTATCCTACGCTGACAAACACAGAACATTAAAATGAATCATTTCCACTTTAATAGAAATAATGACGTATTCTTTACTCACATGGCTTGCTAGCTCAGTGGTTCTGACCATGACCCTCCCAGTCCTGGGTGTGGAGTTCATGTTCTCCCCATGTTGTTTTCTCCAATTACTCCTATTTACACCCGCAGTCCAAAACCTTGCAGCTATGTTAACTGTAGTCTATAAATTGCTCACAGTGTGATGCTGGGTGTAAGTGTGTCCCCTGCCCTGTACTGCCCGGGATCAGCCGCACGCTCAGCCGGACCCTGTACTGGCTGAGTGCTTATGCAAGATTGACTGAGGCTGCTAACAAGCAAACCACATGGCACTCACCTAATGATTACACATCCTGAATAGCGGCAGCTCCTCAAACTGCACATCAAAACAAACATTTTTGAAAGCTGTCACCATGGGTACCAGTAGGTAGGCCAACAGGGAACCAAAGGCAGATCCCCTTCAAAACAAACAGCTAATGTTCAGGAAGGGCCACTGAATACGCTTAACATCATCCACAAATACAGCCAGTTATGGCTGTCTGGGGCACCTTATTCAAGCAGAACAGTCTGACATTTCAAATGCTCCGTATGACTCCACTGAGGTCATTTTGTGGTGTTCTTAGCTAACTAACAGATCGACAGAAAAACATATTACTTCTTTGTGGGATTCTTATATATACACTGAACACCACCTACAAGTGTACATAATAGATAATAGAACAAATACGTTTGGATTCAAAGCAATAAAAAGAGGATTAAAACAACACAGGACAGGCCTTTCCAATACACTTTCCAGATCAGTTCCAACTCCACCTGGCTTCATATTCTTATGAAACACTGAAAAGAAGCTTGCATATGGATACATCAATATCATTTAATAATAATAAAAAAAACTTCACCAGCTACAAATTATCCAGCCAAACCCAGAAGACTACAAAAGTTATACGAAATCCTTGCTGATCACGTAAATATAAAAACGTCAGAACTTTCCTTTCCAGAAAATCTGATGGCACTTCATGTAGCCGCTAGGCTGAAGAATGCTCTAGATTATTAACTGACCTCACCCATGTTATCAGTGCATAATTAGCCCTATTCATATTAAGGTGTTGCGTTATTTAAAGTGTGCGTTGAAGGCCAGCGTACACTATGTCACATTACAAAATTCTATTGTTTCTATTGTTATTCTATTTATTATCCTTGTCCATGTCTTATATCATTCATTCGCTTACTAGTGTTTTCAATGCAGAGCATTTTCACACATAAAACTCTAGCTGGGTGATTGCCTTTAAGACAAGCAATAATATGAGCTCTACACCACGAGCTAAAAAAATCTTGATGGCAGCTAATTGATGGTTGAGCTGAGAAGAGGGGGCGGGGGGGGCACATTCCCCCTAATCTGTCCCCTCACAAAACAGCATCCCAAAATAGGGTTGGGAGTTACACACATTACCACAGTCTCCCTTTATCTCCGTTCGCAGGTAGACATTGTAAAGTGCAGGCATTCCTATTAGCCTACGAATGGCTTTAAAATGTTCCATTTCCACGATGACCTAGTGATGACGGATAAGTAACTCAAACACTGATGTCACTTTCTAAGACATTTTATTCAAAATCATACGTACGTGCCTCATTCGTTCATTCCGTCTGTATTCTGCCATCGCAGATTTTGGTTCCTGAACAAGTTGAGAACTCAACTGCCTACCTAACAATCCAAAAAAATAAAGCACTACTACAGAGAGCAAGCAATGTAAATAGTCGTAAATTCTATATAATCTAAGGCTGCTACTAATGACTATTTTTCTATGGATTACTCTATTGACTATTTTACCATTTGGCCGATTCATCTAAAAGATTTATTTTCCTTTAGAAAATCAAGTTGAACGTTTCATTTAAGTCCATTGTATTTTGATGACAACAAACCATATGCCATTGCAGGGCTTTAGATGACGTATGCTGGATTTTCGGTATAGTACGGACAGTATTTTTGGCCACGATTCGATAAGCAGATTAGCGGTATGCCTAAAAATATTAATGAGGTGTTTAATGCGATGGCCAAAAATTAGTAATCTGTATAAATTTGGGGTATCTTCATGCTTAAATTGGGCTAACAGAGCATGTCACATGCAACACATGCGATGAGCACTGAAGTCACAATGAAGGAAGAGACAGATCAGCAGCCACAACATCTTTTAAAAGAGGAAATACCGCAGTTAAACAAGGTAAAGACGTTGGTGGTGTGGAGGTACTTTTTGCAGATTAAAGTCTGACACTTTTTTTGTAAATATGGTTTCCATTTTTATTTCAGTTCATAATTCATTCCTTTATTTAGTGTCCGTTTTCATTTCAGTTTACGATAACAACACTGGTCCCAACTGATCCAACGTGCAGGAACGCGCACTCTGGCACCACCAATCAATGTAGAAAGAGCCCAGATTTTAGCCTAAATTTTCACACTTATTCAAACAGAGATTCTAATGTAGCAGGTAAACAACTTTATGGCTTTATTAATGAGTATTTAGCAACCACAAGGGCAAAAGATATTAAAAAGATCTTCATTCTAATGCTAATTTAATAAACATGAATAGATAGCATTTAGGGTGGTTTGGCTACTCTGGCGGTCCCTCGTCCGGAATAGCGCCTGTGAGTTCTCTCGTCAAGAGGTCATGCGTAGCGCTAGAGCCGCTATGGTATGTCATCGCAGTTTGCACAGTATAAAAACACCTTTTTGTTTCGTGATAATTTGATCTACTCCCATAATTGTATAATGAGATTAAAGGAAATTATGTTATAATGAATTGAAGCATTTTAGAAATCATAAAGGTCATTTTATTATTATTATTATTTTTAAATGATAAAATTAGCCCTAATATAATCTAAACCAAGCCTATGCTAGATGCAATGCTCAACATAGGGCAAAAATGCTCAGGTTAAATCTACGTTACTGCATCAAAGCTAACAATTTCATCTAAGTTTGACCTATTATAAAATTGTGTGTTAGAATATGGTATTGAATCCAAGAATGAGTCCTCACATAACATGTAATGCTACAGTATACATTAAATCTAAGAATGTGTCACATTACAGTACTGGGGCTGAGCAAATTTCAGCTTGCAAAATATTGTAGAGAAGGGTACCTGTTCATATTATCATCCAGTAGGCCATTTGCGGGTGACTCGCCACACCATACCAGACAAAAAAAGTAACATTGTATGCATATATGTTGGCTAGTGTCAATCAAAAGGTTTAGCGTATTAAACCATTAGCTCAAATCACACCAAATGCCTCAGCAAGCATGGCTGGATAAGCTCAAAAGATGACACCTTTTGTTCACTGTTTTGTCCCCCCCTCGACAAAAAAAAATCTCCTGCGCCCGTGTGTGTGTGACCCTTGTTTAGGGTGCTGTAGATAACCTCAGCAAGACAGCAGACAGTTAAAGGATTTTCCTCTGGATTGCATAGCGGATACAGAACACCATATATACCAGAAGTAAAATACTATTAGGATTCACTGTGACCAAGATGACCAGAAGAATGACGTTTTACTGCATAACACAGTTAATACAGAGCAAAGTGCTACGGAGGCAAAAGTCCTGACTACCCGTAAGTGTGTATAATATCTTATACATTTTAACGAATGTCGTAAGCATTAAGTGTGTTGGGAAATCACCGAACTGGTAATGACTAGTCAGAGTAGCTTACAATAAACAAACTAAGTCCTTAAAGATACATGCGACGAAAAATAACTTGTGCATTTTACTCGAGAAATACGGCTTTGCGGGAAAGGAACGGCAAACCGTCACAACCTTAACGGCTTGCACCAGCCTTTGCCCCTCATTAATCGTATGTTCCTTTAAACAGGGGAAACACTGCGATCAGTTTGAAGGGAAAGCTGGAAAATAGACAGGGGAGTCCATATCTACTTGTTAAGCGCCTTTGTGCTCCCCAGGGCTCCAAGGCGACCTGCATCTTTTATTTGCCGACCCGAGATTTATACGGGGGGCTTTGTGTCTGGAAGCAGAGCAGAGCGACGGCAGCAGAAGGGCGTACTGATCCTTTATTCCCTCCTTTTAATGATCAACATCGGCCGAGTTCTGAAGTTTCCAACTGCACAAACATCACGGGATATACTGGTGCCCCGTGTCATTTTCCGCCCAGTATGTTGCAACTCCCAACTTTGATTTCTTGATCCACAAAGGGGCAGTGATGCAGCAAAGCAGATGGCACAGCCTCCCGGCCGAAGGGCTATTTCAACGGTTTTATTTGCACAGATATTTAGCCGTCGTCCTGCAGTGCCACGCCGGTACGTCTTTATGCTCCTTGTATCAGCCGAGCGACCGCCTGCGGCTAACGCCAGGGCTTCCAGCAGCTAGCTAAACAGTCACCCGTCCACAACCAAGACAGGGGCCAGAGAACGAACGCTCCTGGAATGTGGGGGCATTTTTAATTGATTAGCGGAAGAAAAAGTCTCCGCTATCCGGGCTACTGCGGCGTTCCTTCCCGACGCCTTCAGAAGTGGACTTTACGCGGAGACTGTACATCGAAAAGCCAACTTGTCAGCACACTTACCTGTCACCACAACCGTCCGCCTGGTGTTGTCCATTGTCACTTTTCCAGGACTACACACACATGTACCACGTTATAACCCTACCTATATATGCTAACAGAGAGTAAGTTGTGCTAATTCGCCCCGCTCCCTGGCCGCCGCTCCCCTCCTTCCGTACTTTGTTCCCCACCAACGGATTCACTTTAATTCCCCCTTTTTTCGCCTCCGTCGACGGCGCCTGACGTCATCACGCACAGCACCTGCGTCCGCTGGCTGCCTGTGATCCAGCTCGAATAATCGGAAAATTATGCCGGCGTGTATCGAGGGTGTTTTCTGACAAAATTCAATAAATACTGATTATGATTCAAATTACTATTTTAATAATTGTTTATATTGATATTAAAATGATTATTTAAATTACAATTTAAATTATACCAGAACAAAACCTAACATCTGACTGGTTACATAGCAAACTAAGTCACAATAGATATAATCTGGCCTAGTCGATTAAAAAATCATTTAAATAATTATTTACATTGCATATATTTATTGTCTACCATCATAAAACACCCTCCGTATTCATGCCGACGAATTACATCGAATTATCTTAATTACCACTCAACGGGAGCTCCTACATTCCGTCTAGAGTTCAGGTGTACCGGAATATTTTAAAATGTCGAAGAGCCAAGATCAGTCACGTTTAGATATGTAAAATTATCCATTAACGTAAAGAAATTTATTATCAACAGTACTTGTGCTTCTTATCACTGGATTCCCACTGTACCGAGAAAGTTACCCCAGCTATGAATACATTGTGAGAAATGACACGATTTACTGTCAGGTCTTGAAATATTGTGCTACTCGTATAAAATACACTGCCAAGTGCCCTCGACGCCATGCCACAAAAAGCCCGCTGTTACCGAAGAAGTAAACGGATGTTAATCCTAAAAACGTCTTAAACCCGGACAATTCACTTGCGAAACATTTAAATGACCTCTGTAACAAAACAGTAATTTCATAGTTATTTCATATTGCGTATTCCTTTGCCTATACACGTGTGTTCAATATTTATTGCCCTTGTCCATGCGTATTGTATATTCTGTAGTGCTGCCTTGCAGTGCTGCTAAATGACATTTCACTGCACTGTCTAGTGACAGCAATTTTTATGTAATATTATTGTACTGTCGAGATATTTCAAAATGTTTATATTTCCAGGCCTAAATAATAGTGGGTCTAACTGGTCGCATTTATTTGATAGTTTTCATTCTCGTTTATACGTTTCATGGATGAAACTCAAATGAAAAATCATATGTTTTCCGTAGTTCTATTGATTTTGCCTTTAAATTTTCACCTTCGACCGTACCACGCATTTGCATATATGTTATAAAGTAAGACATTACGCACATAGCTTCAGGCCACAAAACACTTTAATCTCCCAGTACGGCAAGCTTTCCTAAAATAGATTTTGACTCGACTGACAGTTGATCAAGAGACTAAACTAAAAATTTGCCAATTATCGACTTTCTACTACTTCAACAATTATAACAATATGGTAAACAATTAATTTAGGATTAAGATAAAGTTTGTGGTTATTCATTTCTGAGAATACATGAGTAGAAGTTTTCCCAAAACAGCTGAGGAAGGAACTGGTCCGCTACTGGACTTTCAAAAGAGCCAAACATCTGCAGCTGCTTCGCAGAACTACACTCTTTTCGCCACGAGAGGGGGCTAGCGCACTAGCCTTTCTCACACATTTCTATGATGCCAATCGCAAACGCCGTAGACGGCACAATAGCTATCAGTTTCAGGGTTGGGTGTTTGACGCCTATTACGTATTGAGAACATAGTTTCTCTGTTCTGCCTGTGTTGCGTGGGTTTCCTGCGTTAGTTCCAAGACATATGAGTGGAATTTTTTTAATGTCTATACATTACTTTATCATGTATATTTTATATAACCGTTATAGCCTTTGACATATTCCCAAGACAACAAAACACATGTATCTAACCATTAAGCAATTGGTGTATTTTGTGTTTGCTTTTTTTGAGGTGACGACGTACAAAACTAATATAAATGTTTTTCAAATACTTCACGTGATTTTATCTGGTATTAATCTGTGACTTTGGTGCCGTAATATATTTCAAATCAGTTATCTAATTTGAGAGTTAAAAGAGGAACGCTAGGAATGGGTGACTGAAGACGGACAGGTGAACGTGTTGGTCCGTCATCCGGAAGTAAAATGGGTGACCTGCTGTTGGTGGGCGGTGTCACATTTCGTCATCTCCGCTGTTCTATCGCGTTTATGGCTCGTGCGATTTGTAAATAGGGATCGAGGGAAGGATCATGGGTAGGCCGAGGTAAACTGGGTATGCGCCTGTCTTTTCAATCACACTCGAAAGTGGGAACTATTCCGGTAAAGCACTACCACATACGGTACTGGATTTGACTGATTAAAAATGGTAAGGATTTGACTTGGTAAACGGCGAGTTGAGAATGGCTAGACGAATGACCGCGTTTATCATGCTCGTTTTATCCGCCGCGTAACCGCGAGAGCGCCGCTTCACGCGGGCATTCGGCGCGCGGGCCTCAGCCAGCCAGCTCCGCTATTAGCGCTGATTTGCTAAACCTTAAACGTACGTCTTCTTACACAGTCCCCCCCAGCAGAGTTTACTTTCAGGATTTCTCGCCTTAAACCAAACAATATATAAACCTAATTACCATATGGTTGACGCGCTATTATTACTGTAACACTTACAGTTCTGTACTGAAGGCTCAATGCAGGAAATTTTAGTGCTTTCCTTTTGATTATGCATATGCACAGTGTATGTGTATCACTACATGTTTTTCGTAGGATATTTCGGTAGTGGTGACTAGAGCGCATATGTTACAGACTCGAAGAGACTCGTTTTCAGTTTTCGTTTGAAATCTTTGTTCCACAGCTGCCCCTGTCATTGTTGAAGACTGCACAGAATCACCCAATGGTAAGCAATGAAACCGAATCATTTGGTGCCTCCCACACCTACCGGCCTGATCTTCCATTCAGAGTTTAACTAAGGAGTGATTTCAATTCATACCTTTTCCAGCTAAAGCTTAAATAGTTTCATATGACCCTGAACCTGTCACCGTTTAGCCCGTTACTCGCATATAACACTCCTGTAATTTAGATTTTGTCCACTTGTAATGAGAGATGTCACGTTATAAGGCATGTGTTCGTTCTTGCTGCATAAAACTTTATTCTGTGACAAATGCTAGTTTTGTTTAAAGGTACCTGCTGGGGGTTAACGAAAGGGACACAGTAAATAAAGACAAGTATCTGAAATGCTTTTAGGTTGCAGTTTTTAATGTTGCCAGCCACTATCTCCTTGTCTCATCTGTGATGCACACTGTAGTAGTTCTGACATGCTTTCATCCTCAGTTGGTGGAGCTGAAGAATGGCGAGACCTATAACGGCCACCTGGTCAGCTGTGACAACTGGATGAACATCAACCTGCGAGAAGTCATCTGCACATCCAGGGTAAGTCACTCACAAGACCTCCTCTGCTTGGGGGAGATTTACTGATATGATGTATTAGAATCTTAACACAAAATTTTAACCTTGCGTGTCATGGAAGTATATCGACCTGTAGTGTTATAAGTGTACATATTATCTTCATATAAAGTAAAAAATCATGTTGTAAAACTCAAGAGTTCCTTACTGTCACCACATCTGTGTACAAGTACACAGTGCCTGGAAATACCATTTCCCGTGGGTCCCCAGTGGTGCTACGTATAAGTATAAATGCAATAAATAAATGTATAACCTCCACAATACAATAAACACAACAGAATTAATGTAAAAAAAACTCAACATAATAAATGCCATATGATTGATTACTACATTATGTGCAGAACATATTTGGATGTGTATTACATTTGTGTGCCTGTAGATTATGTTCTTCCTGCTAAACTATGCATACTTGTTACATTATGAGTCACTACATGAAGGTCCACTAGGTGGCTCTGTTGAACCAGCTCCTAAAGGGGAAACTTTTGTGGAGGTCCAGGCTGAAGCTTGCAGGGAGTGAACCACTTCCAATTTTAACACCATCTCCTTCTGCTCCTGCTGAATTGTGCAGGATGGAGATAAGTTTTGGAGGATGCCAGAGTGCTACATCCGAGGCAGCACCATTAAGTATCTGCGCATCCCAGACGAGATCATCGACATGGTGAAGGAGGAGGTGGTGTCCAAGGGCCGTGGGCGAGGCGGCATGCAGCAGAACAAGATGCAGCAGAAAGGAAGAGGTGGCGGTGCTGGCAGAGGTAGATCAGGGTGAAGTGCAGGCACTGGTATGGCACAGTGCCCGGCAGAGGCAGGGCAAGAATAAATGCCAGAATGCGTTCTGCGTGCAGTGTTGTTTGATCTGGTTAAAGGCAATGTCCTACAATCCTGCAGGTGTGTTTGGTGGTCGGGGCAGAGGCATGCCTGGGGCTGGGCGCGGACAGCAAGAGAAGAAGCCTGGCAAACCTCAGGGGGTCAAGAACCAGCACTGAGGAGGGGACACCCGGCCTCCCCAGACACACACCCCTTCTGTTTTCCTTGTGAAATTTTCCTTTGGCGTGAACAAGTCATTGTCCTGCGACTGCCCGGCTGTGCCGGATACCACGTCACAGAGTTTGACTTTCCGTTTTTTTTTTTTTTTTTTGTGGAGGACTGTTATTGCTGAAATTAAGACTGTTGATTTATAACGTAATGTGTTCAGAAGAGAATCACTAGTCACGTGTTAAAAGAAACAAACAGCTCCCTATTAGTTGAAATGTACTTATCTCATTTGCATTGTGCTATAAACTATAAGTTTAATAACTTGTGTTTGATGACATGGTGTTATCCTCTGTATGCGCTTTTCTACTAGTGTCTTCAGCAATGTTCAGTTATTTGTACTGGAAATGTTAATAATAAACCATTTCTGTTAATCCCAAGCTGTTAAACTCATTTCTGGAATGCGGACATAAGCTGCATTCTGATATATTGCTTTGAAAGCTGTTATCCTTGGCTGTTGAACACCTGGTAGTTTTGTATGTGCAGAGTTTTGTCATCTTGGGCACCATGCGCACTCCCTTTGAGGAATGTAGGCTTGAAGCTCACCACACAAAGTAATTTGGAATGTAAAGAGCATGGTCTGCACCTAGCCATAGCCACCTAACTTTGGTCTATGTGTGACTTTCAAGGAATGCCTCAGTTCCTAGGTTGGGAGGTTTTGATTAATAGGTTTTAATAATTGAGGATGGGGTATTAGTATATCAATGTTTAAACTTAATACGAGGAGATTTTTAAAAATTATAATTATGAATGATGAGTTCCACCAAATGTGATAATTGTGCAAACAGTGTTTTTCACTGTAAGATTCCTTCAGTATTTCCTTTTGTGAGCACTTCATAAGGTATCCATAATGCCATCACACACTTGCCTTAGAACTGTTGTTCATTACACAAACCGTTGCACACTGCACTTTAATATACATGGAAATACTGTACTTTACACCAGTGTTTCCTAACCCAGTCCTCGGGGAACCCCGGACAGTCCACATTTCTGCTTCCTCTCTGCACCTGTACCAGGTATTCGGTGTTCCTGATTGGCTGGGAGCTGGGAGGTGGCAAAAATGTGGACTGTCCGGGGTTCCCCGAGGACTGGGCTGGGAAACACTGGTTTAAACGTATTCACACAATCTTCTGTTTTTATTTTAATACTTCACGTCAGTGTATTCTCAAATTTTTCTGTAATCGATTTTCTTAATATACTTGCACAGTCTTAGGAGGGACTAGATTTACATTTAACTAAATTTTGTATAACTATGTAAGTGATGAAGAATCTTGAATGCAATATTCGTCACATGAAAATCCATCCCGAGGCAGGATGTGCCTTAACGAGATTTACTCGCCAGAACAAAGCAGTGACTTTGTGTTCTGTAAGCACTTCAGGGTCTGCGATGGATGGACTTGTCATATTTCTGATTCAGATCCGGAATAGCAATTTATTTTTACTTTCTGGTTTTGAGCAAATGTTTACTATTCTGTGAATGCCTATAGCGGAGTATTCCCCATATGTTATGGGACTGAACAATCCTGAAGTTTAGTATTAAAAATATAATTGGCACATGTAAGCCGTTGTATTTAGCATGTTTTTTTTCTCAGCTTGGCTCTGCAGAATTATTTTTGGCCTTTTTATGGTAAATTGGTGTTGTTTGTGTTGCATTTTACAGGCCTGGGAAATGTTTCAGAAGGATTTTTTTTACCTAATGAAGTTTCTCGTATTTGGATGCATTTTGTTTCGTGATACGTGATTAAACTGGGACAAAGAGGCCAGTTCATTGGAAGTTATTTTTCATCTTTAAATTCCGGATGTTGTTAATTTGGCTGTTTGTGTCAGATGCATGCAGAGTTACCAAACTGGACTACAAGCACCTGGCTGCACAGATCCTAACTTTGGCTAAAATCGATGCAAATTTCAGTTTGAGTTTCTAAAATGTTTGTAAAATACTCACCTGATCAGGGAAGACACTTGCATTTCTCTGTACACTTTTATGACTTTAACTAATGTCAAAATACTTTAACATCCGAAGTTTGTTATATAGGATAAAGTGTGTTTATCTGCATAGATGCGGGCAGGCCGGGTTGCCTTGGGTTGTTCCCCGCAGCTCCAGCTGGAAGGTCACGTGGAGCCTGCAGTAATGATCTCAGCAGTAGTTTCCTCTCTCGCGGAGCCCCCACCCATGCTGTCACCTCACAGCGCTGTATCCCAGCTCCCAACAGCCATCCTACGTCATGCTCCATGTCAGTGTTGCCATAGCGATTAAAGGATGCTCATTCTGTGCTGCTGATGCAGGCAGGCTGTGAACGTCATTGGTTTCCTTGAGATACTTGGCTATTTGTACAACCGGGTGCTCTCGTGTATTTATAGAAGTGTGATAAAATAAATATCACTTCTACTGTATCTTTATTCCATAACTGCAGTAGTGCTTTTGGCTGTACCTGTCAAACTGATGTGTTGTGTTATGAAGACCTTTATGTTCACATCAAATGTTTTTGAATTTCTGCTTCTCAGATGAAACCACACACATCGCAGTGGCAGCTGAACACAATGTCCTGAGCGTAACACAATCAGTCTTGGTCAAGGAGGTCCGCTGTGGTTACAGCTCCCGGCTCATTTGATCCTCTTTCCTCCTCATTGACGTTTACAGCCGGGAATACCTTCGAAGGCCACTTGGAATATTTCATTAGCCACGGGTACAAGAGACGGTTTGAGGTCCAGTAGCATTCAGGGTTTCCGTAGCAACCTCGTGTTTTCTTTATGCAGAAATGGTGGTGCTCTTTTACTTGTGGTTTTTATTAGTATAATTATGCTCATATATTTTTTATGGAAATGTACCCATGGGTGGTTTCAAAGCTGTAAATTCATACCGGGAACAGAATCTGATAACTTTTTAATCAAAAAGTAATGTTGCATACTGATATTCTGTAGAAACTAGATCTGCTCAGTTTAGTACTAAAGAATCATACCTTCTTCTCCTTCTGGCTCTAGTTTAGTGTTTGGGAACTTGTGGTAGTCACTACAAGTTCCGAATCGACTGTGGATTTGAGTCACGCATGCACCAGAACTCAAATACAAAAACACCCAAAACTAACAAAACCAAGCCAAATACAAAAACGTGCATATTCCTTTCCTACAATGTAACTTCTTTTCAGTTACCTATTTATTTGTTTCTTTAGCTTTTGGGCTTTTTTTCTTTTAAATCTGATTTGAATGTCTTTTATTTAAATGTATCCTTCTGCCTTTGTAAAGCACTTTGAATTGCCTTGCATCTGAATTGTGTTATATAAATAACTTGCCTCACCTTGCCTTGTGAGGGGCTTTGCCAATACAGATTATTAAGTTTAATCAGCCATTTTATGAAAATTTATGCACGTACAGGAGATGGGCCTTAACTTTCTATAATTAGTACAGGTACAGGTTTGGCAGATGGTCTAAAGTCCTTTATTGCTTGAACAGTTTTATTCTTTAATAGTTTAACACAGCTGACTCAGATTGGCAGCACACACACGACTCAAATCCATGGTTGACTCAGATCCTGTAGTGACAGTGGTGTCCACATTTGTTTTGATATGTTCCATACTTAATAGCAACTTAATTTATGTTTTCCATTACACTCTTTTAGAAGATTTTGCATATCAAGCTATATTATTGCCATATAATGGTAGGTTTTTGAAAGATATTACTGTCATTAAAAGATCTTTTTTTCAAGGACAGGAGACAATAAAGGTCTAAAGCATAAGTCAGTTTTGTTTGTGATCTAAGTCTCATTACAGATTTACTTAGTAGTTACTTTTAATACTTCAGCTTTTATTCACTCTTTGGAAACTTCGTCTGCCTTCCAACCAAATGGGTGAGGCTCTACAAGCCTGGGGGCAGGAGGGATGGAGGAGTGAGAGCTGAGAGGCCAGAAACTGTAAGCTGTGCATAAGGTCTCAGAAGCCATTAATGAATATGCTTCATCTTTTCACTGAACACGGCATGGGGTTTTATTCACAAATGTAAGGCAATCGCAACAGATACATATAAACACTGAGAAATATGCACTAAAAGGAGAGAGGTGGCTGACTGAGGTCTGTGGTTTTGAAAAAAAATATGAGCGGTACTACAGACAAAGAGGCTGAATGTGAATGATCTGCGGGCACTTAGGTGCAGTGGTGTCAGGGATTCCCCTTCTGACGCGGCCTGGAAACTCACCGCATCCCTGAAACTGCGTCATGGCTCCTGAGAACCAGGCAGAGGGTGCTTGAAGTTCCATGTGGTGATTATTAGCATATTAACGTCAAAATTCTGAAATTCAGCTATTTATGTCTTTTTTGAGAAAATACAGGTTTCAGTGGAAAGTAAAACCGCCTACTATGTTTTTCATAGTACAGATATGATACATCTATACTACAAAATTCACCGAGTGATGTTTAACGTTGTAAATGGCAGTTTGCTACAAGACACATATATAGATATATGTATATCTTACATTTATGCAAGTATTTGCATTTAAAATTGTTCACTTGCAATATTTTCTTGCCTTAAAGACTGTTGTTTCATAAAAAACAACTACAATCCTGCCAAATCTCTAGTGGTAAGGAACATCAGCACTATTATTAGGCCAGAAAATAAATCTAATTGAACCTTGAGTTTTTCTATGAAATAGACACTTCCATCTATTTTAATGAAAGCAAATCCCAGAATGTGGGAACCAATAGAGCAGGAAGCAGTGAAGGAAATCAAAGACGGTGTCTCTGACTTCAAGTGACTTATACAAGATTCTGCAAGATTCTGACTCTTTTCAAAGGGCTTCTTGAGGGTTGGCATGGCAACAGACCGACTGGGCGAACCCGTCTCTCTTTTGCTTTCTGTATTACCATCTTTTTATTGTCTTGTTTAAGTGTCACTCTTTCTTATGAGGCCAGACTGTGTAATATAACACTTGCTTAAACCAGAAATATGTCGATTAATGGAATTAACAGTAATATAACATTTTGAGTGAGTGGGTACATACGGAGGGTGTAAAACAGGCATGCCAAGCACCACTGAGCTTCAATTAGCGTCCCCAGCTCCTGGGGTCGACAGTTTGCATGAGTTTCTTTGCACATCTCTAGCAGGTCAGATGATCGGGTGACTTCCTGTTACCCTTTGTGAATGAATGTGTGTAGTGTTTAGTGTGAACCCTGCCATGTACGCTGTGTCTGCTGAGATCTGCATCCCTGTGGCCCGAACTGAATAAGCACTTATTAAAAATGGGTGAATAAACAAAACTTATCTGTTTGCAGTGGTCAATCATTAAAGGTTAAAATAAAACCAATCATGCAAATTGGTGAGTATATTATTTATAAATATGTTTTTCATAAAAATGCATTAGAATAACTCATCGCTTCATCTTGCATGACCATGTTCCTAGTACAGGGTTATGGTGAACTCAGAGACTCCACCAGGAAGCTTACAGCACAAGGAGGCTGGAAGAAGAATCCCAAGAAAGCTTCCATGTCAGCCAAGTAAAATGGTCACAATGGAGACCTCTCATGGTCACTTATCACAATGGAGACCTCTCATGGTCGCTTATCACAATGGAGACCTCTCA
>JAODKC010000036.1:389417-424991 GCA_026777985.1 Mormyrops attenuatus
TATCACAATGGAGACCTCTCATGGTCCCTAATCACCCCGGAGACCTCTCATGGTCGCGTATCACAATGGAGACCTCTCATGGTCGTGTATCACAATGGAGACCTCTCATGGTCGCTTATCACAATGGAGACCTCTCATGGTCGCTTATCACGCCAGAGACCTCTCATGGTCGCGTATCACAATGGAGACCTCTCATGGTCCCTAATCACCCCGGAGACCTCTCATGGTCGCGTATCACAATGGAGACCTCTCATGATCGCTTATCACGCCGGAGACCTCTCATGGTTGCTTATCACAATGGAGACCTCTCATGGTCACTTATCATGCCAGAAACCTGTAATAGTTGCATATCACACCGGAGACCTTTCATGGTAGCTTATCACACTGGATACCTCTCATGGTCGCTCATCACGCCGGAGACCTCTCATGGTCGCTTATCATGCCAGAGACCTCTCATGGTCGCTTATCACAATGGAGACTAGGGCCGGGACGATTATTCAACGTAATCGACGATGTCGATTATAAAAATGCGTCGACACTAAAATTCCACTTACGTTACATTGTGTAAAACAACGTAAATATTAAGTGATAAGCTAAACATATTGTAAGGGAAAGTACTTTATTGCCTTGGGAGCACGTTAACACTGTCCTTTTAAGAATCGTGCAATAAAACAGTCTTCTAGTAACTGAACTTTACTGTCCATCTGATGATCAAGAGGTACAATATTTTATTTATTGGACCTGCAGCATGGTTTTCATTTACAATACAAAGTTATTCCGCTAATAAGCTGGCTAGTTGTTTCACTGCTGGCACCGTTAAAACTATATCAACTATATACTGAATTCCGATATAGTTTTGTCTAATATCGCCGATACCAGCAGTGCCACACTATTTTGTAAGGCCAATATAGTTTTGTTTAATATCGCCCGTGCCAGCAGTGCCGCAGTATTTTGTAAGGCATGCACTGTCCAATCATGTAGCACTTCTCTCATAAATATTAATGAGACATCTCCTACCACCCTGCAAAAAGGAAATTTGCTGCCCCCCCCCACGCATGAGGCAACATGGCTGCACCTATCAGCAGAGTTCCGGAGCCTCTGGAGAAACACGCGGCATAATAGGCTCACACGCGGTCTTCCAAAGTTTGGGAATACTTCAGTCATGACGCCTTTTCTGCACCTCTACTGTAGCTGATGTTAATGACGCTGTTTCAGCCGTTTTATATTTTGTGTTTACTTCTTCTGTCATGTAAGAGTGAGACAAATTATCGTTTATGACTACTCTTACGCACTGTAGCCTAAGTCGTTCCTTGCTCACTGAAGTAAGCTTAACTATAAGCTACCTTTGCTAGTGTTTGTTAAAAACATGTTTCTCTAGTTATGAAATCATTCCAAGTTTTAGCATCTATTTCAACATTAAAGTCAAATTGGTGTACTGAAATAATTAAGTAAAAACTATTGCAGTGATTATTAACTTCAGTCTAACATAGAAATCCCATTGAATCTCTTAAGATTTGCCTTTTTTGTTAATAATGCTCTAATGTTTAAGAAATTTTTTGATAAATTGAAATGTTAATGTGAATTTCAGATTTGTGTGTGTAGGGGATGGGGTGAATTGTTGTACTAAATGACTAACTTAAAAATTATTGCTTATCAATAAATTTCTCATCAGATCAATCAAAAAATTAGATGTTAGATTAGTCGAATAATCTAAAAAAACAATCGCTAGATAAATTGTTTAAAGAATAATCGTTTGGGACAGCACTAATGGAGACCTCTCATGGTTGCTTATCACACCGGAAACCTCTCATGGTCGCTTATCATGCCGGAGACCTCTCATGGTCGCTTATCACAACGGAGACCTCTCATGGTGGCTTATCACGCCGGAGACCTCTCATGGTCGCTCATCACGCTGGAGACCTCTCATGGTCGCTTATCACACCAGAGACCTCTCATGGTCACTTATCACAATAGAGACCTCTCATGGTCACTTATCACAATGGAGACCTCTCATGGTCACTTATCACAATGGAGACCTCTCATGGTCGCTTATCACAATGGAGACCTCTCATGGTCCCTAATCACCCCGGAGACCTCTCATGGTCGCGTATCACAATGGAGACCTCTCATGTTCGCTTATCATGCCAGAGACCTCTCATGGTCACTTATCACAATGGAGACCTCTCATGGTCGCTTATCACAATGGAGACTTCTCATGGTCGCTAATCACATCAGAGAGCTCTCATTATAATTTATCATGCTGGAAACCTCGCATGGTTGAACTTTTCATATCACAATGCTATTACAAACTCTTGGCTCTGTCTTTTTGTCACATTTGAAAAGCAGACTTTTGAGGTCGGTTTCTCCTTCATATCGACTTGAATCATGTTGTTGCTGCTTTACTCTCATCTATGAGAAGTGTGCTGCCCTCATTGCCAATCAGATTACGTCAGCAGATGAGCAACAGGAAGTATACACACGCCAATAATAATACCTCCGTTAGTACATCACCAATTTATACAAATCACCTTCAATACGATATATTTTTTATTTATATACTATTCATTGTTAATTAGTGAAAGAGCTCCCTGATAGGCTTGTGAGTCATAATGTACAAACACAGCTTGATTGGGTGGGCATACCCTCCATATGAATTTAGTCTGTATTCTGTAAAACATTGTAACATTACTAGGTATGTATATTTTATATGCCTTTTTCATTTCTAACCTTTATTGCTCATCTTTGACATTAAATTGTCACTTTTCATCTTGCACTTCACTTACATCTTGTTGGATATTTGACACTGCAGCTGTTATACCTTAACACCTCCCTGGAATTAACAAAATCGGTATGTCTATCTACACACAACATAATCTACACAGAGACACAATACACTGCTCATGTGATCCATGAGGATGTTTGCTTTCCTTAGCTGGGGATTTTGCACTTTTGCACCTGAGAAAATTCATGAGCTCAGTTTTTGTGAACATGGGTTTAATTCTGAGGTCAGTGAAACCTGTTACTTGAGTATTCCAGTTGAATGGTAACTACAACTTCATAAATTATAACCTTATCAAACAAGCACTAGTCTCTAGAAAGAATTTCATAGCTGTATTACTGTAAACCTGTAAAGTTTATCTGATGTACTGCTGATGTAAAACAGCAGTTTTAATATGCCCCTGTCATTTGTGCTGGATGTTAACATATGACCGTTTTTACCTTCCAGTTTTGTTGGATGCTGCGATCGCAGTGTAAGATCTCATATTACAGTTTCCTTAAGTTAATTAGCCTCTGATTTGCAGTATAAACTTACCCTCCTTGTCTACATTTAGCAGTGAAACTTAATGCTTTGCTGTCTTTCAAACTACTAATCCACTACTGGTTTATATTAATGTGCCACAGGTGTCTCAGTGGACATATCTGATTGTGGACATGTGCAGTGTTCCACGTTATTTTCACACAGTAATTATGTATAGTAGTAAAAACATAGTAAAATCACTTCTAGTCCCCGACAAAGTCAGTCATGAAACAAGCATGAGCAAAAACTGAAAAGTTATGAATTTCTGAAGGTAAACACAAATAAGACAACAACCACCCATCCTATTTGGTTTAATTGATTTCTACATCTTCATATGTCACCCTTCCCCTCAAAAAAATCAGTATCCCCAATTGTTCAAAATGAGATCTTTGACACACAGTGATAATTACCCACTCCCACTTACCCACACAAATGGACAAATTTAAGCCTCTTTTTTTCAGTTTTATTCGCGGCTTAATTATATAAATTTGTATGCCCAGTCCGGTGTTGCCCCCATAAGTTCTTAAATTAAAGCGGCGTATTTGCCTGAATTGTGGTTTATTATTATTAATAATAATAATAATAAATTATTTCGGTGTCAAAGCATAATCAAAAGTAAATGGATACGCATGCCCCCACTGAAAGCCGAGGGAGGGACCTGCCTTCTCCGCCTTGACATCATTGCCGACGCGGTCTGCCCCCGCCGCAGCTCCCGGGATCAGCCTGCCCATGACGCACAGCCGCGGCTCCCACACACGGCCCACCCCGCAGTCGCATGCCAAATTTGGACGGAGCCTCCGGTGCCGTTGCCATGCATGGGAACATCGATCTGAACCGCAGTCTTGGACGAGCAGAAATGTCCTGCTAAGGGGAACCACGGAAAGGAGCCCGGGCGTTAGGAAGTACTGGAAAAGCGGTTTTTTTTTTTTTATTTAACATTAAGATCCCAGCCGTATAAAAAATTACTTATGCAGCCCACGGAAATACTGCTTTAGTTAGTTGGTGTTAACCATCACGCAGCGAAGGGTTATATGGGCATCGCTGCCTCCTTAAGTAGTTAAGCGTGGGCAAAGTTAATTAAGAAGCATACAAAATGATTTGCTTGCAGTCTGAAGTGCAAACAAGATGCAATTTAATTGCAACCGGGGAAAAACGGAGTTGATCGTGTTTATTTAATATGCGTAAAAAACTCGCGACATATTACTGCGAATACTGTACATTTTAATGGAGAAAACCGTACAAAAATAATAAAGCTATAAGGGTTTAACTTTTTATTGCTGTTGTTTATGTAGCCTAACCTAAATACATACATTAAGATCTCTCTAAAGTGCTGGTTTTTACATAATTTTGGTAAACGGCACCGCCATGGTGTAGCCGAAATCTAAAGCATTTGGCCAAGCCTTTCAGTCTCAAGGAGGTAAACTTTATAGCGCTACCAACTGAACAAATGAGCTTTAAATAACCTTAGATAGGTTCTGCCGATGACGCAATTTCATTTTGCAATGGCGTCAAGCCAAATTAATCTTTGGAATAAAAGTCATGGTGGAAAAATGGCTCGGTTTTTTGCAAATATCATGTTGGTTTGTTCATTTTATTATGAAATACTTGGTTTATTTGCTTAAAGAGATCAAAATTGTATATCGTTTTAATCGTCTGATATAATTAAACCACTAATGAAGAGATGGTAACGTTGTGGGGTTTAGCGAAACTGTTCAGTCACTATTCAGTTTTTGCGCAATTATAGATAAAGTTTTCCTGTCTGTGAGAAAATCTTTGTGAATTTAGTATTAATTCATTAATATTAAATTTAATTATATTTAATATTATTGAACCCCAATTTTGTTAGTTGTTCTCAAATTCGGAAGCAACCTTTTTAGACATTGAAATCAATTTCACAACTTGACAGAACTCAGCATTAAACCAGAACAAACAGCTTGTCGAGGACCACAGTCTTATCCTTTAACCCTTTGTGCTTTGAGCTTATCCCCGTAACCTACAACAATTTAAAAAGGTGCACTTGCGCTAATGGGTTATTAGATAAAATATCGGAGAGTCGATTGATTTCTGGAAGCTTCCCACTTTTCATCTAGGACCACGCCCTCTTATAGTTCTGCAGGTCAAAGTAAACCGCATGGTGGGATGGCTTCACTGTCCAGTGAGCCTCTATCTTCCCCTTAGATGGAGGTGAACACAAAAAATGGGAAGTGTGAGGTTACGGTTTAGGCTCAGGAAGGAACTGCTGAAACACCAGAATAGCAGAATGCAGGAAAGATCACATTAATGAGTTAAAAAAAGAGAGAGTGATTAGAACGATGTCACAGTCTTAGAAGCAGGCAGACCAGCATTTCACTGCACACTCCATACTGTATGGGACAAAACCTTGTTCTGATATAGTAAAAGCAATACCATGTCTGATAGTCTGACAAGTTAACCTCCTGTGCCTTTGGAATGAATGAATCTAAGGTCATTAGTCTGTGATCTCCAAAACAAACTGCTATTTTGAGTTTTTAGAAGCACCTTTGACCTTAATGCAGCCTTCATGGAGAGCTGAAAGGCAGTGGGCCTTCTAGGTGGGATTAGTTACCTTTACATCAGCAAACATGTTATGGTCTGATAGGACCTTCTGGACATAAATAGCAATGATTAGTTTGGCATCAGAAGCACTAAACTGATGTTAACCTCATGTTTACACTGAAATATGTGGGCGGGTCTCTCGGACCTTTTGGTGATCTTGAATTTCAGAGCTAAGCACCTTTGTTTAGCTGCTCAGCGGCTGCGGTTTGGCAGATTTCACATATTCCGGGCAAGACTCGTAATCATAAACATTCATGAAAATCCACCAAGAAGTGGCTGCACATAAAATCGACGCTCTTAACGGGCTGTCCCCAGTCGGAGGACTGGAATCTAGTTGAGCGTTTGTGGCTAGAAATGAAAATGCAATGCACACATAGAAACCAGAAGCTGTAAATAATTTAGAAGAAAAAGAGAGAAGTGGTTCAAACCTCTGACGTTACATATTAAACCCTGAACAAGATCATTTCTTAATGTCATGGAGCAGAAGATATTCACTTTTTGTATTACAAAAGTGAAGGAAATAAAAAAAATTGGCTCATTCTGTTGCATTAAAATGCCCAGTCTTCCTGGTGAGTGAAAACAGGGCATTTGTTTTGGGAAACGTCTGAGGGCCTGCCCACTATTACTTTAACATACACAACTACGTCACTTATTCTCTACAATCAGTTAATACCAAAATGCTCCCTCTTTATTAATACCCCCTGTATATGAATAAGTTAAGTTATGTGTTTGGTTTATATATTTGCAAGCTTCAAGTTTTTATTTTGGATTTTCTGCCTCATTCATTTATATAAGAAGGGCTCCAGCATGGAGTGATTTTGTTCATAGCTCCAGAGTTTTCGGTTTTAATCAAGGTCCAGCTCTCCGGACACATTTGGCTTTTTCCTCCAGTTTCTTCCGGGTACTTAGCTTTCTTTCCACAACCCAAGGAGAGACAATTACGGCAAGTTCTAAGGCATGATTTGCCTTTTGCAGTGGACTGGCATTCTGTCCATCCAAACCATCACTATGTATGTCTTAAAAAAGAGATTCGTCTTACTTTCAGCCCAAATGTCTGTGGATACTCGCTCACCCCATAGGAAACACTCAGTCTAATGTGTAGCTTTTGTTTGCTCAGTTGCCTCATGCCAATAATTTATTTTTTAATCCCAGTTTCCCTGCTGCAGTTATTTCATGTTTGTTGAGCTCTGCACCCATGGTTACATGATGTTTTTTTTCATTTTTCATCTTAGTAAGCTATAGCATTGAACAAAATAATAAGCCATGAGGTGTTTCAGGCGCAAAAGCATATGGTTAAAAATCTCAACATATACAGTGAGTTACACTTAAGTTATTTCTTTTTTAGATTGTTAAATAAGTGCTATATCTGGAGAGCCACAAAGCCATCACAAACCTCAGAAGTACAGTAACTACGTCATGTTTTACAGCTATGAAAAAAACCTCAGAACTATTTAAGATATTTGTTTCACAAAACTGTTCTATTGAACTACTGCAGAACTGCAGACATTTACTAGTTTTAGCAAAATATACTGTATCATCTGTACTATAGGCAAACTGCTTTATGATTGAAGAAAATATGTAATTCATTGAAAAACGTTAAGGAACCTGGACCATATTTAACAGGCATCAATACAATCGGGGTTCTGTTTTTCAGTTTCATTTAGCAAATTGACCATCTGCATTGACCTGCATCTGCAAATTGACCACCAGCTATTACAATAATGTATTCATTCCATTTTTAATTGACGGTCATCTGATTTGGGTCGCGGTAACCAAAGAGTCAGTGATGTAGGAGAGTTCAGCACGACTCAATAATATAACTTCATTTGTCAGCATTCCTTTGATTTACAGCCACTACATCCAACCTGGAGAAATGCAGAAAAAATGGCATTTTTTCTTGCATATATTTTCAATGTCATTACTTTCAATGACCCTGATGTTAGGTTTTGTGAGCATTTTAAGTTCTTATGTTGTTATAAGGTGTCCCTTTATGTAAAAAGCCCTTTGTGTTAGACAATAAATATATCTCTAAACACGGGTAACAACTAATCACTGCGCAAAACACATTTGTTAGGAGCAAAATAAGTCATTAAAAACACTACCGTCCATGAACTTTTTTCATGAAACAAAAGCCGGGGTGAAGCCAGTTACCATTATTACTGCGCCAGTGAAATAATTGTTGGATTAGACTATCGGCGTATCCCAGAATTGGGATCTATTTGTTTTTATCCATGCGTCTTTTAATGCTACCGATTTACCACGAATTTAAGCGCGAGAAATTGCACAAGAGTGAAACACTTCCCTTCACTTGCGCGGTTGTCTACACCGCTCAAACTGCGTCAACACGGAGCCATGAATATAACATAGAGGGCACTCCCTTTCGCGCTCCTATAAATAAGACTGACGTCAGGCACGCCGATATGAAAGCATGCTGCACCACGTGATCCATCCACAGCTCGCTAGCGGCCCTCCCCGCTGACCCCGAGTTTGCTATGACATCAAACCACAATGCACCGCGCTATTTGCAGTTTACTAACCGTCTCCGTAGCAACAGGAACTAAGCGCTGCCCCTTATTCAAATAAAACAGGAAGAAAACGTCATTTCTGTCCAATCTGAGCTCTCTGAAATGACATAATGGAATTTAGGACGATAGAAAAGGAAGCGAATGTGAAAACCTGTTCATAATAGCTGCTCCTACTCAGGGCGATGGAGAGGAATATGTATTAGGCAGAGTTCGGATCTAGTTGTGATTTTTAGAAAGTGGACTGTATCCGTATTTTGATTACAAAATCAACGTGCGTGAACAAGTTAAATAAATTGGTCACGGAACTGGAGTTTTGCGAGACATCTGGACTTAATAAAGTTAAGGGAGATCACATCGAAGCTGCTGAGTATCTCGGTTCATGTAAACGAAGCTTTTTTACGAAGCAGTTTTTTGTTGACTAGTGTCATCTATTGAAGCATAATGTTCCGTTTTTCCTTACGAATGTGATGGGAAGTGATGGAAACGCCCTTTCATTATGATGATGTGAAAAGTACAACCAGAGAAGCACATCCGACTATTCCAACGACACCATGATGAAGAAGGATATGAGTTTAAACCTGACCGACCCAAGCTCCAATCTGAAGCCGCACCTCAGAGACGCTGATGGGATTCTCAACTCCCCGGACGTCGGGCTCTTGAAACTGGCGTCTCCTGAACTAGAGAGGCTAATCATCCAGTCTAATGGCATGGTCACCACCACACCGACTTCTCAGTTCCTCTATCACAAGTCAGTAACTGATGAGCAGGAGTTCGCTGAGGGCTTCGTGAAGGCTCTCGAAGATCTTCACAAGCAGAACCAGCTAAATGGGGGCACATGCGCGCAAACAAGCAGCCTGGATCTGAGCAGCAGTGCGCCGGCTGTGACCATGCATACAGACCTGCCGGTGTACACGAACTTGAATAGCTACGGCAACGGACCTTTGGGGACCACAGTGAATTACTCCACGGACACTGTTCCCTTCCCTCCTCCTCCATCGCACCACCTGGGAGGAGCTCAGCAGCAAACGCACACGCGGTTACAGTCTCTGAAAGACGAGCCGCAGACCGTGCCCGACGTGCAGAGCTTCGGCGAAAGCCCACCTCTGTCGCCCATTGACATGGACACACAGGAGCGCATTAAGGCGGAAAGGAAAAAACTACGGAACAGGATAGCCGCCTCCAAGTGCCGAAAGAGGAAACTGGAGAGGATATCTAGACTGGAAGATAAAGTAAAGACACTGAAGACGCAGAACACCGATTTGGCATCCACTGCGAGTTTGCTAAGGGAGCAAGTAGCTCAGCTGAAGCAGAAGGTCATGAACCATGTGAACAGCGGGTGTCAGCTGCTCCCACATCAAGTTCAAGCGTACTAAAATAAAACAGTCGTTTTTCGGTTCGAATAAGCTCTGGGACTTATACTGAGTCTTAATAGACTCCCCGACGGTCCATATAGCCTCTATATTACAAATAAGGACACTATACTTACATTAGGGTTACTTGTAAAAAAGATGTTTACAAATTTTATTTTATGTTTAACCCTATCCGGTTTGTTAATTTAACAAAAGGAGCAGTCAGTTTGAGCCCTTTTGTGCTTTTTGACATAAACTTGTACAGAAAACTCATCTAACAGAAAAATGCATGTCGGTGACAAACTCGATGAATGCTAGTAAACGGCAGTATCATTGAGTGCATGTTAATGTTTATTATACGTTAAATGTTTACAAGCACTTATGAACAGATGACATTTTACACAAACTGACCTGCAATGTCTTATTTTTAATGTTTTAATTTTTTACTTCAGATGTGAAACTTACATTTTCTCGGTCTAACTTTTTTTTTCCTGCACTGGATGCGTTTTCCTTTCACATTCCAAATATGTATTGCTATGTGGATTATTTGTCTTTAAAGTGTTATCAAATAAAAACATGAAACTTTGAAATCTAACAACGCTGATTTTTATAAATGCATTATTATTGCATTTAGATAATTCCACTTTTTTCTTGTTCATGTCTGCCAGGGAGGAGCGTCATTCTTAAAGCTTACACAAAGAAATTGAAAACAGAGTAGCTCTTCAGTCTAGAAAGCAAGACAAACACTTACCCACCAAACATGTGGAAAAAAGTGATTCTTTTCAACACGTGTTGTCTCACCAGGCATTCAGTCTGAACTGTATTGTAGGGTGGATCATCACATCTTTTGGAAGAACATTTTTAATTAGTAACACATTTCTAGGTTTACACAGTGTATAGCAAAAGTGTGGGGTATTAGGTTACTTAACTGCATGGATTCCTGATTTCACATTTAAACAAATCACGTTCTATAATGAATCAAGTGTCTTTACATTTGTTAATATTCATATAAGTGTGTTCCCAACATCCACAGTTAAAGATATGTTATAAAAATACAAACTACACTCGGCGGTAGAATGATACTTTAATATCGCCATTAACAGCTTTGTTTGGTTTATTAGATCTGGTAATAGGTATGTGGTTATTTATTTTTTTCTCTATCTAGTATTAATGACAACAGGAGTTTTTTGTTTAATTGTTTTACGTGAAAATTACTTGTCTAACGATCAATCCTCCCTCCCCCAGCCCCACACAATTATTTTTGCAACGCACCCTCTAGTGGTAACATTACATACAACTGTACAGTTTCTGAACGTAGGTGAAAATGAGTAGTGTGGGCATCTGGTATTATTAGACAAAAATAAAAGAAATGTTATCAGCTACATCCGACTATATTTTAAAAATCTAGGTCATTATAATCATTAGTATTTATTCCTTTTAATTTTGAGCTCTTTGCAGGAAAAAATAATCATTTTTGGCAAGCATGCTTTTGTATGGCAATCCACACAGAAAAATGACATCGATCTCCCTAGGTGACATTTAAATAGGATGATATTCCAAACTTCTTTTCTATATTTAATTTGCTCATATTGGTGTATTTAACAGTCCATTCCGTGTCCTCTATTCAGCAATTGTTTTTCAAACGGTAATTCCATTTATAACACGGAAATGTATAATTACAGTTATACATCATACCAACATTAACATACCTGTAGGTTCATTTACAGTCTGGCCGCTTTATGAGGCCAGTCCGCCCCTGCGTCCTCTCCTGAGAAACTCCGATTCGGACTAGCTGATTACAGTACTATTTAAAAAAAAAAAAAAAAACCTAGAGCATTTTGGCCCACGGCAATTCTGGCAAGAAATACACGGCAAGTTTTGTTTGCACTTGTTAAAGCGACTTTTGTAGTGAACTCTGATTAAGAGACTTTTCCTGAGTGACACATTTGCTAGTAGTGTTTACGTTAGGTTAAGAGGGGATTCTGTTAGTCAAACACACCGTTACGTTGCACATAAGCCTACTTCATTCGGAGAAGTAGACTGATTCGTTTAAAAACAGAAATATGGTATCTTTTTTTGTTAAACACTGTTGCATAAGGAATCCTCCAATGATAAGGCTAACCTGCGCAGCAATTGCATCCTTTGACAGGACAATGACACGAAGGATGGCCCCACTGAACAGCTCGCTAGCCGGCAGATGGCTCCCCATATTAGAGGTAGGACCTAAAAATAAAGGTGTGGGGTGGACAGCTCGCCGGGGGTGAGCGTCTGTCTGCTGGTTAAATAGGCTTGAGCGGAAACACTCTGGAGCGCAGCACCACACGGCTATCTTTAGCATCGTTAGCTCCAGGCCTCCAGCGGCCGGGGCAGGCGCGAGGGCTGTCCCGTGACCACCAGTCATGTGACCGCGCTTTAGCTCGAGCTTCGGTCCTCCAGCTGGAAGCGACGCGCCAGCGGGCCGCTGAGCCGCAGGACGCTTTCGGGGGAAGCTGGCGTGCAGGAAGACGGCAGATCACAGAACCCGAACACAAAGCAGATATGCACCTCAAAGAAACGTGGAGGTCTTAACCGCATAAACTTTATTTTCGTCATTTCAGTTTTCCACAACATTTACAGCAGATTTGGAAATGTTTATAGTCTAAAGTTGTAACACTATCCTCCTCATATAGTTATTGTGCATTATAAACTAGACTTTTTGTTCTTACATACATAGTATTCTCACAAAAACAGTGCGAAATGAGTGTAAACCAGGTAACAGTGTAGTACTTTGTTTGGTCGACGCGTCACTGAAGATGTAAAATGACATAATAAAACAAAGTCCAAAAGCAAGCGGACGATGAGACAAGCTGAGTGATCTCGGTCTACTGGGAAGTATTCTTCACATGGAAACATCTGTGTACAGGGAGTCGAACAACACAAGTCTGAAAAACTAACAAGCAAACAGAAGAGTAATACTACACCAGTATGTCACATGACCATGCACTTTAAGTATTTCCACCTTTTAAGGATTTTTTTTAATCAAATCCAGGACATTGTCCATAATGCCATTTTCAATCTTGTTAAATAATCCCCACCAAAGCAACACCAACAGGCACACCTGAAAAGTCCATACAAGATTAAAGATGAAAGCTGAAAGATCAGCTTGTAGCCCTGCAGAACTACAGGGGGGTACCAGCCTGCTTGCAGGGTTTTCTTTCTGCTCAGGTTTAATATATTACTGTACACTGAAAGATTTGCTCCAAGTAGATTATCAGTTACATCAAGTTGTGTAATGCAACATACACGAGTCCTTAAATAACACCCATCACCAGTCACTGAGACTCTCCACATTTGGACTTGTACGCTTGCTTTGTCTTTTACTTCATGTACAGAAAAAAAGCACCGGAAACACAGATGAGTATGTCCTTTTTTCTAGAGTTCTAGCTTCGCACATCTGTATTTTAGAGCTACTGTCAACGATGCATTATTTCAATGATTTGTTTTTATCTGTATATTGCTTTGTGATAAAGGACCACAACCACTCACAAGCAGACCAAAATGGATTTTTTTTCCTCACTGTTGTCTAGTACTTTTTTCCAAGCCTGAGTTATCACAGCACGATTCACACAACAACAAACAACTGAAACATATTTACAACCCTTATATACAGAAAGGAAGACAGTGTAGTGGGATAAGAGAGAACAGGTATTGGCCGCTGTGTTTAGCATGAACACGGAGCTAAAATTAAATTCGGAGGGTCAAAGGGCAGCCTGATGCCACGCTTAGGCATCAGCAAATCGCTGGGAGAGATGTCAATATAGGAGAAAACTATTATGCCGATAAAGCACTAATATCACTATACCACATTTTATTCTGCCATGTTTTTTCATTAAATATTTGCTTTTCTCCAGATCAGGGAACTCTAGAGAATGGAACATTCCAGAAAACACCAAGGGCACAGTGGGAATACATATAGAGGATACACAAAAAAAGAAAATTATCATCAAAGGCTCAAATCTAGCCTTAAAGTCTATCGTCCACTGTTTAATTTCGGACACGAGATTAACATTTTTAATGTTTTAATCTATTACTGTCTTTCTGAAAGGGCATGGGGGCATTTTTTTTTTTTTAGACGAAAGATGCTGAAGGAGATTAAGTTTCATACCACAGGGAATCTGGGGAGAGTGTGAGGTTTGTTGGCAGTTAAAATTTGGAAGCCTAACCCTAAAACAGAGGAATACAGTAACCAGCATTTGAAGAAGGCGGAGAACCACCAGAAACCAGCATTATTCTGTCTGTGTCTTAACATTCAAAACTCTGTATTTTAAGTGGCAGGTGCAACCCAGACTGGCACGTGCAGGTCCATCGAAGCCCATGTTCTATACCGAGGTCAGAAGTAAAAGCCAGCTGTGTATAAAAAGGCTTTTACTTTGATGTCTATAAACAGCTTCTTCCCTGGTGAGTCTGTAGGTATACACTGGGGTTGGGGGGGTATATGACAATGAAACTAACAGTCATAGTTATTGCTCAGATACTCTAACTCAATTCGTACAGCAACTAGTCACAGTCTTGAAGAAATCTGGAATGGCCTAGTTTGTCATTCCAAGGCCTGATACCCAACATGAGGGCTTAGGATACCCACCACCAGGAGAGCAGACTTTACACAACATGGACATGTGATAGATAGCAGAGGGCCACTGACTGACGATTGATGATATTAACTGGGACAGTGGACATCTTTGCAGCGGAGAGACGCTGCGCGCGAGCCCTGTACGTCCAGAGAGGGATATCGGCAAGCATGCAAGTCCTGCAACCGAAAGCCGGATGTTTACAACCGCCAACCAGGACCTGGCAGGAGCTGCACCCATGTAACCGAGCGGACAGCAGAGGGCGCTGGCAAGGTCAGCCATGCGACTTAATACCTGCAGAAACAGCAGCACAGAGGCTTGCAAGCAAAGACTTAAATGTAGCCATAGTTAGAAGGAAATGGGTGAATGAAACCCATAGAGCAATAATGAAAATAAATACTACAAATGAAGCATTATATACAAGATAGTGTGCGCTTGCTTGGATATTGTAAAGGGATCTCAGCCCTTTCTCAGTGCACATAATCCCTTTCAGTGTCGTCTAGTTAAAGATGTAGCATGCCCAATTCATATGCGGAATTAACTGCTCATACCAGCAATAATTTTTGCTTGAACTATGAAAACTGCACAATCTTTCCTGATTGCAGAGAATAGCGAGAGACCCGACTCACCACAGCAGTGACAGATGTGCAATTGTTAGGCTCTGCATCAGTTTCAGGGACCCGTTATCTTTCCATGCTGAACTGCTTCCTGTTTCAGCGTTCATAAAGGACTCTCCCTGTTACTAGAACCTTCCTAATAATCAGGACGTCAGAATCTGCTAAATTTCACATTGTAACTGCACAACAAACTTTACTCCGCTACATGGAAACGGAATCCTGATTTAAAGTTACAAGGGTATACCGTTATCTATAAAGGCATTGCATATAGTATCTCTTATAATCTGTGTCATATCTATATAACTGACCTTATATTTCATTGGATTTTTCAAAACTGTATACATATAGATATTATATTCTGCTCTCTCTATATATTCTTTACATAACAACCACAAGAAAGAAAACTTTCATCCTACTGTTTACAGAATATAGTGGAAGCAGTTTTAATAAATTAAGAAAAAAGATAAAGTTACTGATATTGGGGGCTGAATACAGACTAATCAAAAATGTTACACTGGTCTAATATATACAGGAGTATTGTATTTCATACTGTGGATAATTAAACTCACACACATTCAGGTGTACAGTGTCCCCTGGGTTTTTTATCTAAAACTTCTCTTCTTAAATAAAATCGATATGGCATTTCCAGCACCTAATAAAAAGGCCGACACGACGACGCATTTCATCGGGTAAAAGCTAAACTACAAAAAGGGTTTCTCGGGATTTTGAGTGGGGCCCCGCAATGACGAATCCTCCAGCATTAAAACCCACTTCCTGTCCCTCCAAGCGGAGTGAAAGAGGTTTAAGCCAGAAGACACTGTAGGACTTGGAGGGGAATCTGCAGGGGCCCACCCCTCCCTCCCTCCTCTGGTGGTCTAAGCGGGGGACAGACACTGGGGGGAGGGGGAGGCGAACGGGATGTCTAGCAAGCGCAGTCTTGGTGGGAAGCAGCAGGCTGCTCAGTTAGCTGCGGCCCCTGTTTGGCCCCTGTGATGGCTGGATCGGCCGCATCCAAGCTCTCAGACATCTTCTCGCAGATTATATCTACCAGGCGTTCGAAGGTCTGCTTTACGTTGATGTTGTCTTTGGCACTGGCCTCAAAGAACTCGAAGCCTGGGGAGGGGGAGAATGACAATACAGCTTATTAAATGAAAACAGGGAGCTGCAGGTGGGGATATCAGCACAAGGGAATGACGGCGAGTCCACACCCAATCCTGAGAGGCGGCGCCCCCTGGGGGACGAGCGGCATTTCATAGTCACTCACCCAGGTGTTCGGACAGCTGCCTGCCTCGATCTCCAGACACCACCCTCTCGTCTTCCATGTCACACTTGTTTCCCACCAGCAGTACCTGTGCGTTGTCCCATGAGTAGGTCTTAATCTGCGTGGACCTGCGCGGGGCAGAGGGGGCAGAAGGTTTGGTTGGAGTTTGGTTCATCACGTTCACTGGGAAATAATAGTCACACTGGGAATGGAGCAGAGATTCTGGGTTCGGGAGAACATCTTCAACCCAGAGTGAAATCTGGTGGTACCTGGGTGTCAGAACATCTCAGAAGAACTGGCTTCCAGCTGCAACTAGCCCTTAAGAACCACCTTTAAATCAAGTCACTAAAACTGGTTTAAAGCAATCGCTCTGACAGCGAGAGCAGCAAACAGAGCCGTTAATTCCTCATATGCAGTCAGACTGCCATTTTCAGGCCTGCCTAGCATGTGGATCACAGATGGTGCTTGGCGCCTTCACATTAATTCCCAGGGAGAATTCTGGCGTCATCCAAAGTGCTTTTCCTAACTTCAGCGATTCATGGAAAAGCGAGAAACAGAAGCCGGAAGAAACTGACAGGTTGGAGGCAGAACTGGTTTTAAATATGAGAATCTCAGAAGTAAGGACGCTATTTTAACAGTGCTACATTTGACATGAGTCAAAAGCTGTCACGATTGCACGATTAAACTCGATTACTCAATTATTTAAAAGCTTTGATTAAAATTTTCCTTCTCGATTACTCAGCAATATGGCAGAAGGAAGACAGTGCATAGCGGATGAGTGTCCAGATAAAGAGCAAAAGCGATACTGATGTGGAAGCACTTCACATTAAACGTGAATGAAAAAGAAGTTGTCTGTCAGTACTGCACATCAGAACAGACACTATCACCACGGCACAAATGCAAAGCAAATGATCATAACCGATACTTAATTGACCCCCAGGGGGAAATTCTCTTTTTGACTCCCCCAACCTGTTCTCTACTGGGGAGAGCAACCTGGCCGCGAAGGCAGCCACCCATCGAAACACTGAGGGAGCTGGGAGGGGGGCACACATGTGCCAAGGCCAGGCTTGAACCGACGACCTTCTGATCACAGGCAGAGGCTTAGCCCACTGAGCCACAGGCTGCACCCAAAACACATTTTAAAAGAAGATATTCAGGTTTGATGGCCTCTCCCAATAATGCAAGGTGAGCCATAGATACGTCCCATTTAGCCTCTCGCAGTAGCCTAGTCTGTCTTTGCCATCACTTCCACTTAATTTATTTTGCTTATCATGATTTGTCTGTCAGAATAATCTCTGCGAAAAT
Organism: Mormyrops attenuatus; assembly: GCA_026777985.1. Taxonomy (NCBI): domain Eukaryota; kingdom Metazoa; phylum Chordata; class Actinopteri; order Osteoglossiformes; family Mormyridae; genus Mormyrops; species Mormyrops attenuatus. The sequence continues at coordinate 406,954 of JAODKC010000036.1, forward strand.
AAAGGTTACCCCGTTGCTTAGCCATGTCATTTTACATGATATGGTACATAATAGCCAATTAATATATATTTTTTTTGTTAACATATGTGTTTTGAGTAGGGCTGAGCAATACGAGAAAAAAAAAAAAATCACACCGCGATATTTAGGAGTTGAAAATTAACTATATAGGCAAATGTAGAACTTATCTACCAGCAGAGTCTGTCAAATAAGCTGGTGGCGTTACCGTGAGTTGTGCCAACAGACACAAAACAGTGCTGACAAATCACTTGCTTTTGCTCAATATCATCACTATGAAATACAAAACCATAGAGCGGAATATGAATTTCTTTTCGTGACGCGTTCCTGTTCGCATTTGCTGAGCTTGCTAAGTTTGGTTTCCTATAACTAAGTAAAACGTTTTAGCGCAACTTATTGATGGTTCGAGTCCAGGAGACTATCGCGGTTCTTGCTACGTGACACTTGCATTTGCATGAAATGCCATGTGGATATTAACATGACACACTGCCAGCCTAGCAGCACAGCATCGCACTGGGGAGCACTGTCACCACACCGCTGCTTATGTGTTGAGGTCGCATGCTTGCCCCGTGTGTGGGGGCCTTTTCGGCAGATACGCTGATTTCCTTATACTATCCAAAAACAAAAACTTAAGTGAACTGGAGTGCCTAAATTCACCAGACATGTGATTGAGTACACACCCTGCAGTGTGTGGTTGGTTCCTGCTTTGCGCAATTTGCAATGTATATTTTACATATTATATTATAATTACTCAATGCATCATCAAATCGGTAGATAACTCGATTATTGATATAATCAAGAGTGACAGCCCTAAATGAGTCAAAGGAATGCAAGCGCAATAAATGCATGTGCATGTATGTGTCTGTGATGGTGTAGGTGTGTGTGATGGTGTATGTGTGTGAACCAAACAATTTATTGACAGACAGATATAAAGATTAACCTGTGAATTATAATTTTAAGAAAAGTACTTAGCGCACAAATCAGAAAACATTTTTCTGATTCTACAGACACAGTAGAGACTTTGGTTGTCCCTGGCAACAGCCCCCCACGCACGGATAATAAACAGGCTTTGCAGGGCACTGGGGGCCAGGGGCACATTTGTCTGCAGTCTTCTCCAGTCTAACCCAGACCGGCACTGTCCCAGTGCAGCTTTCCAGAGGGTGGCGTAATGCACACAGCCCCCGTCTGCTAGGGAGACGACGTACCAGTCCTGCACGGCGTTGAAGGACTCCTCATTGGTGATGTCATACATGAGGATGAAGCCCATGGCTCCCCGGTAGTAGGCAGTGGTGATGGTCCGGTACCTCTCCTGTCCCGCCGTATCCTACCGAGCACAAGGGCCAAGAGGTGATGGAGAAAACACAAAGCATCCCGAAACATCTCAGCCGGGTAATGCTATTCGGAATTCTATCTTTGTACAGTATTTTTATACACAGCCTTATGTTTATCTCCTATTTATCTTGTTCTCATACTACCCACACTCCCATTTTTGCATAATTGCAGAAAAAAGCCAGATTTTCATTGCTAATTATACCAGTATAACAGTGCATGTCACAAATAAAAGTCTCCAAAATAAGTGGCAGGGTTACGTTCTTGGCGAGCGGGGAGACCCCATAATGAACTGTGGAATGAACTTTGAGTGCCTCCGGTGGAGGCCCCAGGGACTCCTCTGCCCGGCGGAGACACCGGCTAAGCTCAGGACCCATTAGCTCACTTCACTGACAGCCTCGGATGCAGCCTAGTAAGAATGAACAGGAACGTCTCTGTACAGCAGCGTCGGACAAAAGGATCACTGCGCTTAAAAATGTAACTGAGCACTGGGAACAATGGCAAAGGGTTAGGTATCTTTTCTACTAATTAGTGGTGAAAAATATCAAATATTAGCAGCAGCTGCGGTACAGAGAAGCACCGATGTAAATACATAAACAGACCAAGCGCCTATATGCGCAATCTGCGCAGATACTGTTTGGCTGTAGGCAATCACTGCATACAGCAGAACTCAGGCCTGTGCTATGCTGACAGTGGTGGGCCGAGGAGTGAGGCAGAGGCTAGCAGCCAATCAGCCGGCTTTCTCTCGTGATCGGCCGCTGCTCAGCCCCACGGCTCTCTCAAGTCCCATGACCTGGAAAAGCCAGATGACGAAACGCACCTTCCCTTCCTGGCAGTTCATAATCGCACTGCGCGTGTGCTCGCTTCCCCGTCTCAAACGTGCACACTCTTCAGTGAGTGGTCAGATCTGTCCCCTTCGTGAACTTGTGAGGCTCGTGAAGGCTCACGACCAAACGTGCTTTAAATACAGGAAAAAGGACACAGCAGAGGAGCGAGCAGCACTGTGAGTCGGGGTCACAGCGGAATTCAGGCTCCATGGGGCGCAAACCAGCAGCAAAGACCCACTCCTCTCCGTCTGTTAGACCATCTCCCCATTTTCAGCTCCGTGCTCAGTCGGGGGGGAGGGGGGGCACTATTTATTTAAACAATACTGAAAGTTTATACATCTGTTGTTTAGCTTATTATAGAACACTGAGTTTTTGCACACCGCAATTTTTGCTGCTTTTCCATGTATTTCATAAACTACAGATTTTTTTATTGTTCTTCAGCAGAAAGAGTATGTAACAGTGCACGTCTGATGTCGTATTAACTAATTGTGTGGTGATGGCATAGTCACATCCTAGGCTGCCCGTCAATGTTACACGCACTAGTTGACGGTTTCACCCCATGAAACAGAGCAGTGTTTCATGTCCCTTGTAGAAAGGATGCCTCGAATTTTCTCTGCTGTTACAACTGCTGGAGGTTACTATGATGAATCAAAGATGTGACATTTTCTTGCTAATAAAGGGACTCAAATACTGTATTTACTTGATTTATTGTATGTACTTTATTTATCAAAGAATATCGAGTGTCTTTTTAGCAAATGTTAAGTGACTAACATGCAAATGTTATATCTTAGTGTGTGCAAAAACGTTTGACCGGTTGTGTACTTCAGAGGGAAGTATTTCACGTTTTTAAAACACATGCTAGCTCAAGAATGGATTCCAGATTAAAGGAGTGATGGTCACCCCAGTTTGTTGGACTACATTCGCATTTTTCTCAACCTTCTTAAAACATGGAATGGCCGATAAATCCCATTACCAACCCCCCCCCCCAAACCAGTGCCCACGCCAACTCAGCAGTGAAGGCTGACCCGCACCTCCCCCAGTACATCTGCTCTTACTCTCAGCCTACAGGCCGCAGCCTTTGCTGAGCCATTCCACACGTTACTTGCTTGCATCCCCCGCAGCTCTGCAGCAGGTGATGCTGCAGTCAGCGAAGCCTGGCTGTCCAACCCTTTAGAAACACAAACTAGTTCATTTTGTGTCCCTTAGTCCTCATTGCCACAGGTGGTGCTGTGGAGTAAGGACTGAACCTGGGTTGGCCTTTTCCCAGCCAACAATTTTTTTGTTTGAGGAACATTTACCAAACGTTCTGAATAAGGTATGGAAACATTCAAAGTGTCCAGTTTTCCTGAAATTCTCAGAACATTATCCCACTACTACAAATACTGCTACAACTAAGAATAGTAATGCATAAACCAGTATTTCCCAACCCAGCCCGCAGGCACTGGCAGACGGTCCACATTTTTGCCATGAAAAACTATGGACTGTCTGCAGGTCCCTGAGGACCGAACTGGGAAACACTGGCAAACAAATAAAGGGCACAGTAGAGCGGCGTGTAGCACTGTGGCTCTACACCTCCAAGATCATGGGTTTGAGGCTGAATACACATTTGCAGTGTACACTAGAGGTGCACCGTTCCCACTTATTCAGTTCCAATACGATCTCAATACCTGAACAGAGGGTATCGGCAGACATGAGTACCGATCTAATACCAAAGCTCTTTTTTTAAAAACAAGTAAATACAAATGAAAAAAAATGTATACCAAAAAAGCTTTGTTAATTAGGCTAATAGAAACATACATAACATACTGCTACACCTCATTTGTACATCTTGTTTTAAGTGTTTCTGAGGCATTTACAGTTCATCTTGAATATCTTCCAAGCGAGGACACACAAGTGGGAATGCTTAAAATGCCCCACAATTTTCTCCCACTGACAACAGCATCACTAACACTTCATTGCGATCGCAGCCCCTCGTGCATCGCAAGCTGGCAGCAAGACTACAAAACAGCCCAAATAGCGACCATCAGCCCTTGCTGTTGTCGTATTGCTCGCGTTGTCTCACACAGCTGTGCTTTGTTTAGTGGGGTTTTCCACTAAAAGCTACTCCCACCGCTCAAAAATTTGTTTTTACGACGACTGCAGATCGCTCTGTTAGTTGTTGTTCTTTCAAGCATAAAGATGTTCTTACGCTCCTCCTGCTGCAAAGGGCATGCGCATGATGTCACAGCAGGCAGAAGTCACTGCGCCCACCCACTGAGTGGTAAAAACCTGAGTGGCAACATTAGCGTTCAGCTTGAATGCTGCAAAGACACATTTAACAAAGGAAACACCATATGTGCAACTGATTGTACAAATCAATTTAACACGAAATAGGAGCTATCTTTTGACAGGCTACCGAAAACTAAATAAGTATCGGACATGGATCTGTCACATATGGTCTGAATCCATGTAATAGGTATGGATCGGTGCCGATACTGATCCGTATATTGGATCGGTGCACTTTTAGTATACACATATAGCACTTTCATAAAATTATATAAAAATATTTTAATTACAAAATACTTTTCAACATTATGTTGAAAGGGTGTTCAGGTAATAACGTTGTGCTGAAGTCGACAGAACCATTGTTAAAATGTAAACCGTGGAAATAATGTTACAGTAGGAGAGTTCTCTGCCAGCCTTGAGAAGCCTAGACGGTCAGCTGGGATGGACGACAAGAGAACCAAGCAAAGAAATCAATGCTTTCTACTCCGCTTAGCTAGCGGTGTGTTACCTGGCACACTGCGGTTTGCAGCCTGGTCCTTACGGGCGACGTGTATGAGTGCCGAGAAGGTTTAATGGCTTCAGCCAGCATATTTATTTATCCAATCAAGAATTTGAGTAAAATACCTTGATGGGCTCCGTAACACACTGGTCGGCCAGGACCGAGGCTGGAAACCTGAAGTATCAGCTGGCAAAATTTGCATCTAGCTAGTTAATAAGCCAGTTATGAAGAAGGTCAACTAGTAAGCTGTTAGCAGATAACTAAATGGTATTAACTACTTTCATTATATGAGTTATAGGAATCTGGTCCAATAAAGACAGGTGGTTACCCCACATTTTCTTGCATCTTAATTTTCCTAAAAAACAGACATTCCGTTCAATACAGGACAGCCATTTCATAGCAGCAAGCTTGAAATATCCTAAGAACCAGTTATATAGCAGAAACTATCAGATCAATTATCAGAAACCAGGTTGACACAAAAACAATAACAATGACATAAACCCTGACAACTGACTTACTGCACAGGTCTTGGTGGACAAGCATGTCAATCTAAATATCAAGGTTTTATTTAAAAGTTACAGCAATAATCTTGTTGATACTCATCTTCTAGTGCCACATTACACAAACTTATACAGACACTGGTAGACCTAGAAAATCTGACATGAAGAACATTTCCACCCTTGTGTTTAGGAAACACCCAAATCTCACCCAAATCTGTAGCTTGATCCTCTTGTCGTTCCTGTAGATGGTCTTCACCTTGAAATCGATGCCAACAGTACTGACAAAAGCTGGTGTGAATGAGTCGTCAGCATAACGAAACAGGAAGCTGGTTTTGCCCACGCTACTGTTGCCAATAATTAAGATTTTGAACATGTAGTCGAAGTTCTGGTCGGCAGACTCCTTCTGTCCATAACGGGCATCTGTAGCTGAAGCCATCTACAACAGGGACGAGAAAGACATTGAGAGACATTGAGAGACACTGCACAACTTCATGCTTCGCTCTGTGAAATGACAATATGAAAAAAACAAAGTATCAAAAACCACAAAACCCTATATTGTTGCCTAGAGTAATTTCTCAGCTCAGAAGCAGTTACTTTAGCATATACAACGGTCTCATTTCCACTGTGACACTCACATCCTCTCCCAGTCCGCCTTTTGTATACAGTCATATAACCCTATCCACAGCCATTTTTGTTATCAATGAACTAACAGAAACACAGTAGTAAGAGGAACATTCTAAAAATAAGCTAATTAGTATTAAATAACGCAGCTGCTAATCTAACTACTAACTTACAAACCAGAATTCTGCCCTTGGATCAATAAAGTTGGTTTTACTCTTAAGTACAATCACGTGAACTAATTTTATTTCAAATGTAAGACCTTCCACAGCCCATAGAATGCTTAATGTCAATTAAAGACATTTCCCAGTAATTACATTATTGAATGTTTAATATTAATTATGCTATATTCCTTAAAACAGGGGTGTAGAACAGATTGTAAAACAGACCTTGTACAATGGGGTACCTTTTGGCGATCATGAGCATTATCCATTAATCATCTCGCAATCTATCTGAAGACAAGCCATGATCCACTGATCATGCTCTGGATTACATAATTAAATGCTGCATTTCTTTTTTTGGTGAGGAGTGGCGATGTGGGGGCCACGACCACCCCTAGTCACGCCTTAGATCCGCCCCCGCTATAATAAAAACAGAACTACTCAGCACCAGGGATTCCTTCCACGGCTTCTCATCACAAACAACTGGTCTGATTCTTACAGATTACTTATGTGCTCTAAATTCTAAATTAGCATAAAGATGCTAAGGTCTGACTAAAGCTAAGAGAAGCCCAACATGTAACTATGACATCTTTAAAGATCATAAGGGATAAGAGCGGGATGCTGGTTTTATGGGAGACGTGCTGCACTAACCGGCGTTTTGACAGGAGTGATGTAAAACTACTGGAAACCTACACAGGCCATGTTGGATACTCACTGAGGAAAAAGCCAGGAGAGCGCAATCGATCCAACGCACAATTCATCAGTCGACGTTGAGGCTGAGCTGTATTAATTGATGACATAGTGTCCTTTCATATCACTACTGGGAGTAGGTGGGAGCTATTTCTTTAATGGTTTTCCTTCAAAGGTGGGGCGTGCAGTTTGAATTGGGCCGGTGGATTTCTGGGAAGAATACTCTGTCCTCTTGATGAGGATCTCAGCTCCAGCGAGCAGAGGATCGGACTTACACCAAGAAGGACGGTTTGCTGGGCCACAATGATAGCGAATTACAGGCAGCTGTCAATTTAAGAAAGACTTAGGCAAATCCAGACTTAGGCAAAAAATATCAGAGATTCAAAGAGATTACAGAAGTGCTAACACAAAAAAGGAGAGACATACTTGTAAGCAAAATTTGCACTTTTCATTTAATATATGTTATTTAGCAGGTATTAATAGTATATTTTTGGCTTACGTGATTTTTGCTATAAGGTGTCATGAATGGTATGGGGGGTTATACATATAATTCACATAAAATTTACATAAAATTCATGTTACATAAGGATTGGTGGATGCCAGTTGAGAATTGCCTGTAATCAGTTAATTGTAATTGTAACATAATTTAGGTATTTATTTGGGAGAATCCAGTCCCAAATGACCTGTGATCCTTCACCGAATAACCAGATAGATAGATGCATGGATAATCTTTGGTTTATAATATAATAATATTTGGTTTCCACTTACCCAATTGAAAATGCATAAAAAGTACCCTCCTCCTTCAGTAACTTGGGAGTGGTTCCCATTGCCCCTAAACTGTGCAGCATCTTAACCAAAGGAAGCTTATGTCGCAAGCGACTAAACAAACACTTGTCACACTCGCCTGTGTGGGTCACAGTAGGCAGTTTCATATTTTTGCCAGAAAGTACTTGACCATCACTTAGATCATACAATCGTTTTAAGTCATTAACTGTGGCCACCACACTCAAGCGTGTGGACACCTTTCACAGTGACGACCACAGCCAAATGTTTCCATTTGGGGAAACGCTTTACCTAAAAGGCACAGATTAAAAGATTTTAACCGATGACTAAAGGTTTTGTCCAGTTTTTCCATACATTCGCAATGTCCCATTTGCCTTTACTATTCAGACCATTTATATTATTACCTGTGTTCTATTCATAGATGTGGGTTATTCCCACATGACATGTAGACATCATACATCACAAGAAACTAAGGATTTTGTGTGTATGGGTGTGTGTTATGTATATATTAGATTGTGGGGACATTAAAAGGCTGTTATTTTGACGTCGAAGGCACCATTTTTCAGGTACACACAAAGATCTGTGAATGCAATCAAAAAACCAAAAATGCCAAAATTCTTGTATTTTCTTTGGTTACTTATGGTTGAGGTTAGGGCTGGGTTGGGGTTAAGGTCGTCATGTTGGGATTAGAGTTCTCATAGAAATGAATGGAGAGTCCTCACAAAGATGAATAGAAATATATGTGTGCGTGCATGTCGCCCCACGATGGCCGGCAGTCACATGCAGGAGGTCCCCACGCCTGTGCCCCATGCCGCATGGGATACACTCCAGCCCCCCCTCACAACAGACCTCCCGAGCAGGAAAAGTGATTGTACAGTGGACATCTTCATTCAGCAGGGCGACTTTAAACTGACCCCAAAATGTATGTATTCCTTTAAAGATTTTGATAAATACAGAGCCTCCAGGTCTTCAGGACACCTGTGATGTAGGGCAGTGTTTCCCAACCCAGTCCTCGGGGAACCCCAGACAGTCCACCTTTTTGCTCCCTCCCAGCTCCCAGCCAATCAGGAACACCGAATACCTGGTACAGACGCACTGGGAGTTGAGAGGAAGCAAACACGTGGACTGGGTTGGGAAACACTGATGTAGGGGGTCTGGCCTTCAAACCACAAGGCTGCTCACATATGACCTTCACAGTAGCATAAAACCAGGCTGCGTCGTTTCATCGGTCATTCAGAGAAATCTTCTGCTGTCCCTCATATCTGCTGACCAAACCAAGGCCCTTCAGGACTGCAGTTCAGGGGTCTGCAGATTCAAGCTCCCATGTAAATACAGGAAGCATCTACAGTCTAAACATCAGGGGTAGAGCTTTTGGAATATGAAAGAGATGACAATTCCATCCTAAGGAATGAAGCCAGAAGCATTCCGACAGGCCATGCAATTAAACCAGCAATGCAATAGGGCCTCTCCTATTACAGTAGGACTTAAAGGGTCTGAGGTCTTAAAGGGTTAACCTTTGTGTCTTAACAGTAAGCAAGTGGCTTATTGAGGAAAAAAAAGCTTAGACTGCTGAGGACAGAGCCGAACAGCATATAAACTGTGCAGAGAAGCATCTTCATAAAGCAATACAACAAATCCATCCATATTTTCTATCAGTCTGAATTAGTCAGTTAATTTGTTTTTTTTTTTTTTGCATGTACGGTTAATCAGCTTGCAAGCGTCTGGCCCAGGCGTCACGCGTCCTTCTGTCTGGCCACTCGCGCGGCATAAGGAAGTCCTGGTTAACTGCTGACATGATGGTGTGTGCAAACAGGATGCAAAATGCATGCTAGTGAGGAACTCTGCAGGCTAGGCCTGGTGCTCACATACAGAAGGAGGCTGGAATTCATAACCTACACTGAGGCACTAATCAGACAAAAGGACAAGCAGTGCATGCGTCTAAAAAAGGAAAAATAGCATAACGATGACGTTGAGGAAGGAGGGTGCTCAACTTGAATGATACTTTGATTCTTTCTGGATGCATTTCCCTCTTAGCTTGCTGATGAATACACAGCTGTGGAGGGTCAGGACTAAGGGGCACAAAGTGATATACTTAGCCATCAGAGAGATCCATCCAGAAATGTCTTCCTGGGGATCTATCTGATGGACAAAAGACTCCTTTGCAAAAGTTAAAAAAATTATTTGCTCAGAAATGAATACAAAGCCAATTCTGGAATCATAACCCGGCAATCTGGGTGCTTCTGGGAAAATAAAGAAAAATTGGTCAGATTATAAATGAGGCATTTTCCCTGTCTTTAAAAACAAAGTACCCTGCATCGGCGGAGAGCAAAAATAGCTCTACAAGAGATCTGCCTGCCAGTTTTTATCAGATCTGTGATAATAGCACTTTACTTATATAACATTGAAACATGAGACCTCTTTAAGCGCAGGATTATGGCACAAAATTATGAAATAGGTAGCTAACAAGACATGAAGAAGGTACATTGAGAATTTAAGAAAAAATCTATAACATAAGGAAATAGTCAAAATCCACCATTTATCTAACTGTGTGTTAGTCAGCGGTAAAATATGACAGACATTTTAATGTTTTTCTGAGCAAAGACCAAGAACCCCATTAAGTGCCAGCTGTGATAAAGATATTTTAAATAACAAAAGGTCACCGAAACAGCAACCAAATGGCAACACGTGTTCAACACCTGAGAGAACTTAATATCAAAATCATACTTGGATTTTGAAAATTCACAAAAAGGCAGGAGTATCCTGTTAAGACCACACCAAAGCAGACCACATTTTAAGGTTACAGTTTATAAATGTTCAGGGATGTCCCCTTTCTTATGAGACCTGATACCAGCCTTCAAGTTTAATGGGTATATTAAGTAAATGGATGACAGGAGGATGACTGTTACACAATCTGTGATGTCATGTTTAACAATGAGCTTGTTAGTGTCTCATTAACAAAGACAGAAATGTACCAGATGCCAAGAAAATCAGAGCCCTCATTGTGGTGGGTAGAGGTTCTTTCAGAAGAGCATGCATGCAAACGCAAAGAGCCCGGCTGTTCTGTGGACTGCTAATGACAGACTGACCTATTATTCCATAAGGTATGGGTAAGATAGAAAGCTGAGCTCTGAAACTGAATACTCTATTATGTGAAACACCAAAAATGGTCTAATGTCAAATGTAACTTAATACTTCCAAGTCAAGGTGCTTCAAATGATATTCTTTTTCAAGTTACATTTTTTGGTGATTAAAAACCTGGCTTTATAAAAAGTCGGATAAGCTCATGTAACAACCACACAACGCTATTAATGAGGAACATTTGCATCTATTGTTATATTATTATGTAGTATGGAAGACAATACTACAACATACCCTGAATTTAAGTTTAATCGGTTTATGCTTCACTAATAACTACCGCTACTCACTGACAGACTGCTTTTTATTAGTATTACGGAGGAAGTCACCGTGGCTTTAAATGCATACAATTAAGAAGTGCATTTGACTAGAAAACATTTCCGATCTAATTATCAAACACCGCTGAAACGGATCGGATGACAAATCCTGCACCATCAAATATCCTGCATGGCCTGAACAGAAAAAGTTGTGTTAAATATTACGGATAATTTTACACCATGGCTTGAATAATAAATCCATCATACATTAATAATCAGATTTAGGCAGCTAATTCTACCGATTCTGTGCGTGTCCGAATTATCGCGAGTTACATGACTTAAACTCATCAATAACACCATCCAAAGCCACCAAGACTCACCGGCATGACCTCGCTTTGCCTTGTTGTACACAAAGTGGCAAACGAGCCTTTTTGGAGCATTGCGGATACCTACTATTTTAAGATACTTCAGAGCCTATTTTTAAGCTGAAAGACATCAGGCAATCTATGACATAATACCGGCTAGCGAGCCGGGGCATTAATTTACAGCATAACATCCTGAAACAGGAATACATAAGTTACTCGAGATGCGCGCATCACCCTTATTTTCCTTTTGTTTTACGGGCTACAAAATTAGAAACCTGAACGAGTTGCGTACAGCGAACGTGCTGGGGCTTTCTGGGGGGGATTCACTGTGCAGGCCGCGGGCTGCGGACGTGACTCGCAATGAAAGCAGCCCGGTTTATTATACATTTCCCGGGATGGAGAGGGGCAGGGACGGGGCAGCCAGACAGGGCGTGGGACTGCCGGTGCCGCGGTGCGGTGCGGCCCGCCGGGCACCGGCACCATTGAGCTCCGCCACACCAAAGGCCGGCGTTTTCGTGGGTGTTTTTGGTGGGGAGGGTGAGGGGTTGGGGGAGGGGTCTTAAAGAAGGCCTCGCGTTTTCCTTATCAGACCTTTCTAAAGCAAATACATTCCATTCTAATCTTGCTATTACATTCCAGATTCATTTATGTTTTCCAAATAGGGAATTCGACGTGTCCTGAGTAGCAGGCTTTTTAAAAATCGGTAAATTTAATACGAATAAAATGACTCTAATAATATGACTCTGGAGATAATCAGTTTTATACCACTAGGCTGATCCGATTGTATGAAGGATTACAAAAACAGATTACGACGTTTTTTATTTCTATTTTCATTCTGGAGATATAGAAAACCCTATAAAACACATAAGATACATTTTTTTCTTTGTATGGCATTACTGTTACAGATTATAAGGCAACAGCAGGGTGGCCTGCTGGCATCAACACAGTCAAATGTAATTATATACATGTATAAACACACACACGTTTATCTGATTCGTACGGATGTGCCGGCTTTAATGTGTCAGTACTCGCAGTGTCCTAAACCAGCCTGATGATAATGGCAGGACCAGGAAACCAATCTGAAAGATCAAATCTCACAGCTCGGTTAGAAGCGTGCATTTCGTCCAAAATAAGTGATAAAATAAACGAAAAGCGAGCCTATGGCCAGGGGCGCTCCCCCGAGCATGAAGATCATCAAGCCACATATTTGCTCATTTTAATCAGTTATTAGCAGACGTGCCCCATTACATACGCAATATCTGTTCGGCAATTCGCCTCCATCATCCGCAAAGTGGAGCATCGTTAAAAACGGTGTCACGGAGCAGCGGATCGCTTTACATGTACCGCGTTATCTGGAAAGTGTCATCCAGGCTATGGGCAGCAGCAGCCGGGAGCGACAGCGCATCGCCTTCCTGCTACTCCCCTCCATCCCGGCCCTGCGGTCGGGTTTCACACATCGGGTCGAGAACCATTTTGTAACCCCGGGGCTGGACAGAATAAAACACAAAAATGAACACGGCTTTCCGGCCAATCATTGTGGTGGCGACACGATGCCGCAGTGCATCGCAAAGCCTCCGAAAACGCTCCGGGAAAAGCAGCCCGAATAAACGGGATCGTTTGTGAAAATGTCTCCAGATACACTGGTGCTCTGTAAAGCATCGTGTGTCAAATGAAGGTTATCATCTTCAACGTATTTTTCAGGCTGAAAGCGCGTCTGTGACAGCACATCGCCAGGACCCGCAACATATCGCACAGTTTTAGCAACATTTAGCGAAAACGACGGAAAACATCGGCGCTCTTACCGTTTAAAGCGATTTTTGTTGCAGCTTCTATTGCACTGATGCAGCACTTCGTCTTGCACCTGCAGAAACACCGACGTCACTTGATTGACAGTTGCTGACTAAGGAAGGCGGGCTTTCGGGATGACTAGGGCACCGATTGACGTGTATGAGCACCACTAGAGATAAGGCTCCAGCCCAAATGTACTGAAATATTCAGTAGGCAGTTCAGTTAATAATTAATTCAACCAGCTGAGTTTCTCTATAATTTATGAGAAAAACGGTCTAAAAATTCTCAGTCGACTGGACAACCGTTTGTACTTAAATATATGTAATATGCAACTAATGTAACACACAAATATACCTATGTAAATGTGAGTGTGTGTGTGTTTGTATGTATATTTTACATACACACATGCACACATATATTTATAATGTGCGTGTGTGTGTGTGTGTTTTATTTATATTAGATCGAGGAGGACCAAATGTCCCCCACAATATAATAAAAACCTGTTTTGTGGGGACAATTTTCAGCTCCCCACAAAGATCTGTGAATGCAATCAGAAAACTAAAAAAGTCTTGTACTTTTTCTTATGATAGATAGATAGATAGATAGATAATTCAAGTTATATTGAACAGAATATTTGCTTTTGATTGTCTAAATAGTTTGGAAAAGGTTACCCTTATATTCTGGGACACAGACACTGAATCCAGAGTTATAGGGGATATAATGGGGTTTCATGTGGCACCACTGACGCGAGAAGGTATGGACTGAAGGAGCATTTAAATGCAAGCACTAGATGGAAGGATTGATGGCTGGATGATTGCATGGATGGATTAAAAAATGAGGCCTTGTATTCAGCGCGTCCAAATTCTGCTGGGTCAATTATTGGGGCCCATTCTTGATGTAAAAAGGCAAAAAAGATTTTGGTGCATACAGTTGGCATACATAGGAAATCCTCCCCTCTTATGCCACAATTATGTAGGTAATGGAAGTTTTACGCATTGTTATTGAACATAAGTATGAACCAACAAAAAGCTAACCATATCTTAAAAATAATAATAGTGATATTTGTTTTTGCTTGTGAAAAATGCATTTTATGACTTTCAAGACATGCTTCACATTAAGAGAAAGCAAAGAACGATAATCATATTTTTCTAAATCGCTAACGGTATTGTGTTTGTGGTTTGTGACATCCATTTCTGTGTGGTTAGAACAAGGGTGTTTTTCCAAAGGTATAACTGACAAGAAGGTGCTAGAACAATTTACTAACCACAGAAATCCTGCCAGGTCCATAACTACTCATCAAAGCTCTTCTGGGAAGTCGGTATCATAAATGATGACCACTTGATACAACCTCCCTGTAACAAGGTCCAAACCTGAGGTTCCAACAACAACCAAGTTTGGCCTTCAATCCTTTCTTACGTTCCAGACCATGGAAATGCGGTCGTTTCAGGCTCTCTGACTCTCTGAAAATGATTGGCCAGCTCAGATATAAGTCCCAAAGCTCCATCCATGTAACATGACAAAGCAGTATTTGATGGAGAAGGAGGGACTGAGGGTCATGCTCTCTTGTGAAATCTGGACTTGAAATTTTGTTGTATTAATGAAGTTTTGTTGTATCATTAAAAAATGTCTGCTTGATGCAGGCAGTTGTTAGCTGGTGAGTTGTTTCCTCCGCAGAAATGTCTTTTGGAGCTCTGCTAGACATTGATAAGTTGGGTGTCATCAGTAAGGAGGTCCATGTTGCTGGAACTTGGCATTGTGGATGCAGGCAGCAGTCATCTTAGCGAGTGAGTGTCTTTGATGAACGTACTGCCTGGCAGGTGGCAGACCCTTAAATGCTAACACCCATCCATCCAGCCCTCTGTCTGCATCAAGTTACAAACTTTCATGAATCGCTGTCCTCGCTGTGCCCCTAAAATGATAACTGTCATGTTTCTGAAAACATCAGAAAGGTGCCCAGGAACATGTATTCATTCTTTCTGTATACTTGTGATTTACTAACTGCCTTGCTTGTATGTCACTTTGGGCAAAGGTGTCTGCTAAATGTAAATTTCAAGCCCGTTTCACTTCCCAGCTGTTCCCTTTTCTAGAAGTAAAATGCAACAAACTAGTTGTTCTTAACTCTTATTCAAGTTCTAAAATACATGCTATTTCCATGAGTGTACCCGGCATAAGTTCAAAGCAGGCTGGATGGAAGACTGTGTTTTTGGCACCATATATAGGTATGTAAAAGTGTGTTAACAGTGGGCTGAGACACCACACGCTTGCAGAATGCCTTCAGTGAATTCGGGCATAGATGATTGTATTGTCTGGAACACCGTTTGATGGACCCAGTCCCTGGGACAACCATGGCATATGGTTTGAATTGTTCAGTGACCACTTGTGCCCTCTGGACAGGGACACATTCATTCTGGAAGATTCCAAGGTATCGTGGGATAGGCATGGTCAGCCATAATTGTCCTGTATGTACTCTCATCTCCCATGATCTGTGCCAGGAAAATGTCCCCCACACCATGGCTGCCTTTCCAGAACCTTCACCATAGGAAGCAAGTTCTGAAGCCTGTGGGCATTTTGGCTTGTGCCACACTATGTGGAACCATGTAGTCATTCTAGCCAAGTCCTACGTGCTGAACTGGTCCAACCCTGTGCCATTTGTGGGGTTTATGAACATGAACTACATGTGCAGGCTTTGCCAGAGCATCTCAGCAGGCTTTGGGCTTTGACTCAGGTCAGTCCTGTGCTCTTTCTTTTTCTTATTATTCAGTCTATCTGTGTGATTTACACTGCAGGTCAGTTTGCTCCATTTCCCAAAGTGCTACATCTTCATCTCACAGATGGATGCCCTGATGTGCTCCTGTAGGATTCTTTGACACTTTTTGAAGCAGAATTCATTCAGTGATGGCTGTCATCCAGGTCCCGATGCAGCAAAGCTTGACAACTCCATGACACTGCCACAACCACGCTTGGCCAAAGATATGGGGCTCTTATTTGGAAACCAGTGTTTGGTTCCTCAGATGTAACACAGCCTGTGCTGGCTTGACAGTACTTGTTTCATTCCAGAACTTCTGAAGATCGTGCAAATTTTTGGCAAATTTGAAGTGAGCATTTCTGTTGTTCGTAATTTCAGCTTTGCAGTTCTGAATTTTCTCCTGTCTTTACCTAGTATCTTTCAGATGAATGTCACAAACACTGACCTTAGCCAGCCAGGCTGAAATAGGGCTGCAGAATTCTGCATGTTGTCTACAGATTCTTTATGACTTCCTGGCAGGGCTGTAGCACTGCTCTCGAGAGCTCTTTTATTGTCTTGGACTTGTTGGTATATTGCTAAATATTATAGTTAATAATAGACACTTTATTGATCCCTGTGGAGAAATTCTCTTAATGCCTCCCCTGCCTTGCTCTCTGTAGGTGAGAGCAGGTTAGCTACAAAGGGCGGCCACCCATGGCAGGGCACAGGGAGTTGGGGGTCATGGGCCTTGTTTGAGGATCTACAGTGAGCTACAAGGGGCGGCCACCCATGGCAGCGCACAGGGAGCTGGGGGTCATGGGCCTTGTTTGAGGATCTACAGTGAGCTACAAAGGGCGGCCACCCATGGCAGCGCCCAGGGAGCTAGGGGTCATGGGCCTTGTTTGAGGACCTACAGATGTGCTGAGGCCAGGCTCGAACCAGCAATCTGATCACAGGCACAGAGGCTTAGCCCAATGAGCCACATACTGTCCCCAAAGGCAATTAGTTCTTTTTTTAACATTCTTTTTTAATATTCACATATTGTTTACTTGTACACAGCAAACCGCAGGGGTCGCTTTATTTATTAGTGGTTACTGAAAAAAAAAAAATGTTTCCTTTGCGTGTCATTTTTTTATTGTTCACTCCGATCATCGATTTCCGGTTTTTGATTCAACACTATTACCTAAATATCCCATTTGTTAAATGTTGTTTTATATTTAAAATTACTGCAATCTAGCGACATGGTATTTTGGTTTACTGATAGCTTTGGTTCACTCTGACCTGAAATATGAAGTTCGGCGTATTTTGTGTTTGTGTGCAGCCATATTTATATCACTCCAAATCAGTGGGATCAGAAAAAAATTGGATATATAAATAACACACATTTCTCTAGTGCTTTGTCCTGTTGGATTAATCTGCTTGACGTTACTGCATAATAGAGGGAGCTGTCAGAAACACATGCAGTAACCACACCGTGACTAGGGTACTCAACGACCCCTGTAAACAAGCACTCGGGGAAACAAGCACTCGGGGAAAGTGCAGATGCTATGCAGAACTTTCATTAAATAGTCAGAAAACAAAGAATCAAAAATCGGAATATCTGGTTGAATATCCCATTCTAGGCTGGTGGAGATCAATTACAAGCACAAATGAAGCTGATGTTGTTAAAAGAGATATTAACTGTATCAGGCTGCGTCGTGAAATGTTGTGAAGCGAAGTGATACCAATCGGCCAGAACGGATGGAAAATATGCCATGAAGTGTAATCAGCGCAATGGCAGATGTGTGCGGTGCAGCACTGAATTTTTTGGATTTTGTAAAAAAGGCAAGGTGTTAGAGATCCCAGTCTGCAGGAAGTGCCGATCAACAGTGAGCGCAAATGCGGGCGGCATTTAGCCCTGGTTGTCTTTTAATTATCCATTAGGCAGTGTAATTGTTCTTTTCATACACTTTATACAATTATGGTTACAAACTCTCCACCTCACTACACTCATAGTAATCCATTTGCTAAAAAGAAGCAAAACACACAACAAATCTGATTACAATATTATTATTATTATTATTATTATTATTATTATTATT
>JAODKC010000036.1:425091-438337 GCA_026777985.1 Mormyrops attenuatus
TGCTAAAAAGAAGCAAAACACACAACAAATCTGATTACAATATTATTATTATTATTATTATTATTATTATTATTATTATTATTATTATTGTCAAATTCTCTATAGATATCACGATAATATCATCCTTGTCAATTCCTTTAGCCACAATAATTGTGAAAATCTGATATTGTGACAGCCCTGATTGTTTTCAATGGTGCTCATTTAACAAAACTTCTGATTCAAATAAGTAATCAGCTACTTTAACTTAAGCCTCCAGCTAAATAATAAATAATACTTTGTTGCTCACAACTGGAGAAACATAATTATGTTGTCCCTCAAAGGCCATGACTGGGGATCCCCGCTGTAGCTCTGTGGTTACTGGAATCAGCTCATGAATAGGAATTTCACTCTGTTGGTCAGGACTGTTTTAAACCAACAGGTTCTAAGAATAAAGTCATTTTATGCTATTCAGTATGTTTACTGTATATAGTTCATAATCTTGAGCCCATAAATGATCATCTACCTTCTCTGGGTAGGGTTACTTGCTGTTTTCTCTTTGTGGAGTGTTGAGTATTATTTCATTTGAAACGGCTATTCTTAAAGTAAATAGTGTGGCCTAATTTGATCCTACAGTGCTGTTACACATCAGTTGCTTTTTGATCAAAACAAATAGTAGGGCAAAGTGATCCTCTTAAAAGAGAAAATATATCGTGTCTCGAGCATCACGCAAAAAGTGTTCTCAAGGAGGATTCCTTTTTATGTCTTGGTCTTGACTGTCTCTCATTTGGTCTCGTTCTTGACTCTGACTTGAATCTCTTTGGACTTGGTCTTGACCCAGTCTCAACTAGTCTAGGTCTTGAACTATAGGTCTGCTTCCTGGATAATTATACTCCTTACTCTTGATAAGATTTTGGCAGGAAGGCTGCCCCTAGAAGAACAGACCACTGTCCATTTCTTGATTTAGACAGCAAGATGTTGCCTATGCTTAAGTGGAGACTTAGCACCTTATAAAATGCTTTGTCACGCTTTTAGATTGATCCCTAGAAACACCTTTTTCCAGAGACCAGTCAGGATTATAATTTTTGTTGATGTCGCACAACGTGTCTCTAATGGTTCTGTGCACTGAGCCTCGCTCTAATGGTTTGGGCTAAAGTTGTCAGATTTATACTGGGTCAGGCAATTGTGAATAAGAGCAACAATGAAGCGGCGCTTGTCTGAGAATGTCGACAGCCCAAAGAAAGCATGCTGCTACCTGTGGCCCTCTCACCAGTATCTCAGGATGTCACCAGCTGTGGTAAATGCCCCATGGCTGGAGTCAGCGTGGCCCTGGCAACAGACAAGATCGGAACCAATTTCCCTATTAATAAAACACACACCTGATTCCAGAGTGCCAGTTAAAAAGATATTGCCAGACTCGGTCTTACATGTTATGTTTCCCTTATCACAGTCACGTCACCCGATTAATAATCACCCCAGTTTCTCTGTGCTGCTCAGCATTAGCAGAATCTGTCAAGCAGTTGATGAATAACGCTGTTCCTAAGCTCTGTAAGAGGGTGTCAAGAACAATACAAAAGGCATCCCATAAGTGATATGGACCAAATCTCTGTAGTGAGGGTCCTGAGCTTTGATAGTTTGAATTTACACTCCCCAGAAACGCAAAAATGCTGCTGATATAACAATACAAAGTCTTTCATACAATTAATTAACCCATACAACTTTTCTTAATCACTGAAATTGTTCTCCTTCATTTAATTACCCTCTCAGCCTTTTATGCACCAATACCGATCATTAAGCTAGGCTACGCGGGATGCATTGTGTTTTGATGCAAACATTAAGAACTTAAACTTGCAGCTCTTGTGCCGTCAGAATAGGACACAATAGACACATAGACAAGTAAATGTACAGATAGAGTTCCTAAGTCTTTGTATTTCGCTTGGGAGCGGAGCATCTCATATCATCCTCAAATCCCAACCATTCTGCATCTAAATAGTTAATTAATGTCGTGAACGCCCATAGCACTAACATTACAATAGGGTGACAATGCATTTGCCAAGGGACAATTCTTTGGGATTTTTAGTCAAAATGTCTCAGCTGTGCTTAACTGTGTGCTTTGGCTAACACATAAATGTAACAAACACAAATGAGCAAATGTTTCTAGCTCCCTAGCTACCGGCCAATGATGACACAAGCTCAAGCAAGTCAAGTATGAATGGCTCCAGGGGTGACTATTCATTCGGTTCATTAATGTTTCATGCTCTTTCTCACTGACTGAACAAAAACCTACGAAGATTCTGTACATCAATGACCTGTGACTTTTGACTCACGTCATTAATTTTCAATCATTTAAGACATTTCTTCTCCTGCCATTTCTGCTGGGGCTCTGTAGGATAGGATTGCATTGTGGATTCATTGAAGAATTATTCTCCCTATTATTTTAGACTTAACTAAATTTAGACCTATATGTCTGTATATGTACATCAAGGCAAGAAGGGGGTGATTTGGCTCAGCAGCAAGACCTTTATTAAAACAAAAACTCACGGAAATGCTGTACAATGCTTCTAAGAGCTCGGCCGAGGAGAAAGCTCAGCTGCCAGCCCCTTCCCTCATGGCCTCACTTGTGGAAAAGGCTGCAGCGGAGCGGTTGGTTACGAGCCACGGCGCTTTGGGGTCACCTTGCGGTCATGATTAGCTAACTGGCAAGGGCCGTTGGGGTCGCCACGCGGTGATGATTGGCTACCTGCCACGGGCCGTTGGGGTCGCCACACAGCCCATTGAGGTCGCCACGCAGTGATGATTGGCTACCAGCCGCGACCTGTTCGGGTCGCCGCATGGTGATAATTGGCTACCAGCCACGGGCCGTTGGGGTCGCCACGCAGTGATGACTGGCTACCAGCCACTGCACATTGACGTCCCCATGCGGTAATGATTGGCTGCCTGCTGCGGCCCTCAGGTATCAGCAGGGACCCCTTCAGCCAGGCTATCACTAAAATAGGCCCATCCTGGATAAAATGAAGTTAAACTGAGTTTTTGTCTGGGACATATCATCATGGCATTGTATATCTTCATTGGATCTTCACTACGTCATTTGGTAAAGTATTAAGCATAAGGAGAACACTCGTGATTCCAGAATGACAAAACTTTTCTTTTAATGACATTGACAACGTGATTTACATAGACAGAAGTTACATATCAGTAGTAAACATTGGCATTTGGATGCACCAAAACCGAATAAAATACCTCAGAAATGAAAGCAATAAGGATGGCTTAATAGTTTTATTGATTTATATGTTTAGTCTATAAGAACCTGAATTTTGGAGTCATAGAAGTAGACTAAAATGAGAACAGCTGAGCATGTTAGAGTGGTTAGATCTGGTCCCACTTTAGCATCTGTTCTGGTGGTTTGACCGACTCAGTCCACATAAAAACATGGTGACTTCAGCCTCTGCTTTGGCTTTACTCTCAATGTCTCCCTTTATATGAAAGTTAAAGAAAAAGCTGATTGAAAATGTAACACAATATAATGCAGGTGTGGTTAGAACATATTTATTTATGCGCCACCTAGTGGTACAGCGTGAACACCACCAGAGCACATGCTAAAGGGGTACTGGTTATATTATATTCCTTGTTTTCCTTCAAAAACTACACTTTGGGCTCCAAGATACAGGAAACATGTGATCTTTGTACAGTACCTCAGACACATACGCTAAGAGTAAACGGCACACATGGAATAACAGGAAAGGCTTGCAGGTATGAAGACAGTGGGATGTAATGGCGACGCTGCCGCACTTATAAAGATGATAAACAAGGACACTTGTTAAGTGTCAGGACTCAGAAGCTGCATGGCACTGGAAAACTGCAGCTCTCCTGGAGAAGAGTTTCCCTTCAGTGAAATTTAAGGCTCTGAAATTTCAGGTGTGACAGTTCATTCCAGGCTGCCGATTGGATGGAACACTGCAGGGCAAGATCTCAGTCTGAGGTGGATATTGGCCTTTATAAGGCTAGATTTTGAGTGCATAAGGATGTCATGTTAGTGTTTTCTGGTAAATCCATGCTGGAAACGCTGCACAATAGCAACAATGACACTAAGAGACACGGAAGGACAAAGATTTTTACACAAAAGCTACAGTATCGGCAGTTGTGATTGGTCAATTACACAGGTCAGTTACTAAGGCGCTTTACCTTTCAATCCATTTTAATTTTAAGTCATATTCACAATAACCTGCACTGTTTTACAGTGACTTTTATTTGGAATTCTTTCTGTACAAAAGTTTCTATCAGTCATATTTGTTTATGCCTGATTCACAGTGATCTAATTTACATTATCCCCAAGACTGAACATCAGTACATTAATTTAAAAACAGAAAAAAAACCACACAGATATATGTGATAGTATTCGCTATGGGAGGAATGGCTTATAAAATTTCTGCTGTGAAACACATTATTGATAAAGTAAAAATCAAATTGGCACGATGAAGCTGATAATTACAGCATGCCTAGTACCACACTAGCTAATTTGCCCCTAGTCTGGCTTTTGACAGCTAGAATTGTGTGAAATCAGAATATAAAGCAGAATAGCTACCAAACCGAACGTAAAAATATTGGCACACCTTCTATAGCTTCTGGCACACATTCAGTTTGTGCACTTCCGTACTGACTGGTTTTTACACGATTTCATACATGTAACTGGCACACTGAAAACAGGCAAAAAGCACCCAAAGAACCATTTGGATCTTCAAGCCCGAACAGCTTTGGTTTCGGATCAGGAGAGTGCTGCAGGTTGCCCCCCCCCATCCTCTGCAGTGCTGCCGGGCGCTCACTGACAAACGGCGATGGGGCACTCAGCCACCTGTACCGCCACCGCGCACCGACTGCAGCCGCAGCTGGACGTGGGAACGCGGGCGGCTCACTGACACGTTTACAGACAGAAAGGTCCAGATACAGTTTTACAATTAAAGTAAATTATCTACAGTCTGACAAATAGGACAAAGATTTACATAAGTGCATACAAAAAGTGTTTCTCAAATCTTCTAGGACAGTAATGTTGAAAAATATTACACTGTATAATAATATTTTAGTGATAAAGCCCCATAATGAATGTATTGCCAAATATACACTGGGAAACTTTACAAATGAAATAATGATAAATAATGAACAATAGAGGGCGCCAGACACACAAAATGGATCAGGCGTTTTTTTTCTCTGATACTGTACTCCAATAGAACTGTCCAGGCACACTGTACAGGGAACAGGGTAAAAGGCTACCCACACATCGTTGCTACATTGAAACCTATTCTTTTCTTCATACCCTGAGGTTAGTGACATGCTTTTTCTCTGTTTTGTTACATATTTGGTAAAACGTATAGTTACATATAGTTATTCTGAAACAAAAAAAATTGAAATTCAGTCAAAGTCACTTTCTTCCACAGCAAACTGTATGACAATAACCTGTTTCTGTTTCTCTCCTGCAAACACCATGAAATCTTTTAAAGGAAGACTTTTTTTTCAGCAGAATCCCTTCTTCCTCTGTCAGTAGACCTTAGTGTGGCTGATTTAAGCTTCAGAGAATGAACACACCAACAGCCAAAAACAGCAGTCTGTGTCCAAGACACACACCCCCCAAATATTCATAATTTTATGAAAAGGGTATTTAAAAAGACCCTCTAATTGAAAAGGACATCTTTGTTCCTGATTAAAATAGAGGGCTTTCCTCTGAGGCACCTCCAGCGTAAGGCCACTCTTGTCTGAGTTTGGCTTGGAAGCTCGTCCTTGTGATCTCTCCTCCATTGCACCGATCTCCTCTGCAGGACGAGCCAGCCCTCACAGTCTCGAGCAAAGAAACCAGCCCTGGTGCCTGAAGACCAGTGCTATGTCTTTGGCTGTAAACCCAGCACACCGGTTCCTTCCGGATCCTGTTCTCTTTCCGTGTCCCCCACATCCGCCTGAGAGGGCCGCATCCTCCGGTGGGGGGTCTGTTGGAGGCTGCTATGAGGGTCAGGGGACAAGGCTTGGCTGTCTGGAGAAGTTCTGGATGGCCCACCGCTGACGGCTACCATCTCCTCGTCTTCAGGACGGTCCTCTCTGTCTGATTCCTCCTCTTCTTCTAAGGTCAGTTCAAACTGGAACTTCTCTCCAGCAGAGGTGCTGTTGCCCCCCCCAGTCTCCGCGGCAGCTGCCTTGAACGCCGTGTCCTGGTCCTCGGGCTGGGGGGACGGGCTGTGTGGGATCATACTCTGGTACCACTCTCGGTTGTCCTCCAATGTGTCAAGAATCTCCTGGGCATCTGGGTGCACCAGGTCCGCCCACGTCTCCCACAAAGGGTGCACGATGTAGTCAATGAACCCAACCTAGTGGTGGAGACATCCAGGAGGCGGGGGTCACAAGCAAAGTCACAGACCATTTAATGTCACCTTCACATACGTGATGCCTGGAGCCAAATATTGGGGTGAAATGTACTTCACATTGGTCGTAGTGCAAATGAGGAACTAATAAATAGAACATAAATATTGAAATAGACGAAATAATATAAACATTAAATTAAGACATAAACAAAAAGAAATAAAATTAGCCACCTAACTGATGGGGAAAGACTATGCAAATTTGGCATGGAAGTTTGACACTGAAGCAGGAAGCGGAATAAATGTAGAGATGCAGTTTCTTGCAGGAAGGATCCTGACGGAAATGGCCTCTACAGTGAAATACTGCCATCATGGAGAATGCGTTGCACCCAGCAGCAATGTTCAGCACACTGACCTGGGATTTCTCAATTGAGGCGTTGTGTCTGTCACACATGGGACTGATCTCCATGTGCTTCTCCCTCTCCTTGTCTCCTTGGGTGAAGAACTCCACCATGATGCGGTCGGTCCACTGCCGGTAGAGCTCCAGGGGCTTGGTAGGGTTGCTGAGGTCAGCACAGTGCACCATGTTCTGGAGAACCTGGAGAGAAACCGTA
Organism: Mormyrops attenuatus; assembly: GCA_026777985.1. NCBI lineage: Eukaryota > Metazoa > Chordata > Actinopteri > Osteoglossiformes > Mormyridae > Mormyrops > Mormyrops attenuatus. Next base: position 432,020 of record JAODKC010000036.1, read on the forward strand.
GGATGGGACATATGTGACGACATCAGCTGCTAAATGGTGCCAGCTAGTTCCAAGAGGATTAGACAAATATGCGTCTCGGCAGATGAAAATTTATACCTGATAATTCTATTCGCTTCCAGCTATATGTAAGTGGAAAACCCGGATTGTGAGGCTGCTGCCAGATGGGATGGCAGAGACACAGACACACACATGCCAATGCATCCATATTCCAAATGCTTATCCGCTTATGGATAATATAAAAAACTAATTATTCATAAAAATAAAAGTAGAATAAGTTTGATGGAACAATTCCACAGTTTATGAAGCAACAAATATTTAGTTGCACACATATGCCTTAGGAAGCCACACAAATTCCTCTGAAAAAAAAATAAAAAATAAGTTTTGAAATTTTACATGGAAAAACAACTGAGTGGATGAGGACTGATGAGGACTACTGGAGTGAAGCCAGACTTCTTAATATCTCAAGAGTATAACATCTACAAAATCAGTTTTGTGTGATTCTGATTCCGGAGGCTGATGCTTCACCCTACCTGAATACGGTCAGAGTAGTTGTCTAGGAGCAGCACTCCTAGACTCGTCACCTTCTTTGTCTCTACCATGGTCTTCAAGTCTGCCAGCAGGTTCATGTGTTTGGACATGTCAGTAGCCAAGACCTGTAGAAAAACATGCATGTAATTTGCTTAAAATGTCATGATTCATTTACATGATTCAAGTGTCAAACCAGCTATTGTCATCAATCCTTTAATAAGATGGTGATTCACTGATTTCAAAGAAGGCTTCATGAAGGTCTTCATAAACACTTCATGTTCCACAGGAAGTGCCCCGAGACCCCCAGTCTTGGCCCTCACCATGTCAATGACCATCTTGCGCAGCGACTGTCTCTGCTTCTTGCTGAGGTTTTGGAAAATGTCACAGTTTTCCTCTTGCAACAGCTTGAACCCAACAGCCAGGTGGTGGTTCTCCAGGACAGAGGCGTCATTGTACATCAGTGCCAGCTCTGAGTCTGAGCAGAAGGGAGAGCACATCTATAGGCAGACCTTGGATGTATTGGGGTGGCATTAAAATACTCTACAATTATTGGCCCATTTTTGATGTGTCTTCTCTACTGCCTTTTTCTAGTGTATCTGTGAAAATATTTGCAATGCGAGAAAACCAGACTACCTGGAGGAAACCCACTCAAGACAGGGAGATGGTGCAAACTCCACTAAGAGAGAGCAGGGGTGGGATGCAAACAGGACTGGCTCTGCCTTTCCAGGGCTCCTGGGAAGAGCTTCATATGGGAGAGGTCCCCCCACCCATAAAGTTGATGATCATTTCACAGGTAATTCACAGGCCCTGGGTAACTGAGCCTGCCCGGGTTCAACTTCCCAATCCTGGAGGTGAGTGGTGCTATTCACTGAGCTACCAAGCCTCTCCATTCAAAAATCATAATTATGGAATGTACAACATGCATGAGATGTCCATGAAGAACCTCACAAGCACTTTTGCAATCTGAATAATTCACCAGTGACACACGACATTGCCGAATGAACAGCCCTGTTTGAGATTTCACAGTCACATGTTGCTTTTTCCAAAGAGCCAAAGGCCCTAGAAAGAAAGCCAAGAAATGACAATGAGGCCAATATTCAGTGCTGAGACACGCATGTCAGCCCTCGTGCTCATGGCAGAGGAGAGCAGCTCACTTGTGTTGATGAGGAACTGGTTGGAGACGCCTGGGTGATCCACGTCATGTATGGCGCTAGCAAAGAGGGCGGCCAGGATTTCAAGGTCAGTGAAAACGGCCTGAGGAACAGAATCAATAGAGGGGAGGAAAAAAAAACATTACCCATCGGCAGCTCCACCGAAGATGACAGGCTGGGATTGGTCTTCAGGGATCTACACTAACCTCAAGTGCTGGAGTGGAGAGGAGGACGTGGGTGGACTGGACCACGTCCGCAGCATGGATGTTGTTGTGGTAGGCCACATCAGTATGGTAATGGTCCTCAAGCGTCATCATAAACGTGATGAGAGTGTCTACTGGCATCTTGAATGACTTCAGCAGATCTCTTTCCTAAGAAGGAGCAGGAGGAGCACATGGTGAGATGGCAGCAGAATTCACTTGTCCCACCCTGGGCCAACATTCACATCATGTCCCCAGCACTATAACCATCAGAAAATTGAACTAATAATGAATTTCCCATGGATCAATGAATTAATGAATGAATGAATCAATCATTCAATCAATTGATCCATCCATCCATCCATTTTCCATAAACATGTATCCAGCAGATGAGCCAACAATGAGCCCGGGCTTGTGAAAATCAACCCGGTATTACTAATGCTGTCATCTTCTCTGATTACATTCTAATTCTCACAGTCCATATGCCGCCACCCAGCTATCTGCTAATATGCTAACAAATCTACCAGCGTATCTGCTTGTATGACATGATGATCTCAGCTACAGTAGCCTCTTTTCCATTTTCTATCACTTATCACAGGATTCATTCATACAGAGTTATTTTTGATAATGATGCCACAATCAGAAAACAGCTAGTGACTTGGCAGTAATAAATATAAGAAAGAACCCACCTGGAAGATGGAGTACATGACTACAGTCAAAGGACGATTGCCAGAATACTCTGATATCTTGAAGGTATCTAGGCCCCATCGGTTGATATCTTCAAATTCCTGGGAGGAAAGAAAAGAATTACTAGGAAGAAGACAATCGAACAGGTTTACCTATCCAAAAAGATTACAGAGTGCTCACTTTGACAGACTTAATGGAGATATCAATGATGCCAAACACAAGATGTGTTTTGTATCATTTTTGTTCCCTGGAAAAAAAATAGTTTAACTGCCATTTAACTTATTTTGATAGGCACATGCCACATAATTTAAAGAATACCTCTGAGTTATCTAAAACGACATGTTTTAACTTGACATAAAACGAGAATCCACTGTATTGTACAAGTGGATTGTGGTGAATACAGCTGACAGGAGTTCATTAGTATGGGGTGACATGCTGATTGAAGTATACAGTATAGTCAATGCGGCGAATGAGGCTGGAATGCCCCCCCGGCAGCTGGGGGAAGAGCACCAACCTTGGCCAGCGAAGCCTCCTGGTCTGTGCTGACGCCATAACGTGGAATTGTGGAGGGGGCCACACTGGGGCTGTGAGCTGGCTTCTTCACGCCGCTGATCTGAGACATGGGACGCTTCTTCTTGTCCTTGTCCTTAGGGGACGGGGACATGATCTCCACATCATGCTGCTTTTCTGCAGCAGGGCACACAGACCGGACACATTCAGCCTCACCTCCACGGCAGTCCTGAACCCGCCTCTGTGCACACAACCACCCAGAGCGGCAGGCTCACTGTTTTCCAAAGTTGCCCAGTACAGTATGTGGAGCATCACTGAATTCAGGCTGAATGCTGCGGATTGCTGTGGAGCTGTTTTTAATTGTTATTCGTTTAAAAACTATCAATTTAAATGGAAAAGTAGTTTTGAGGAAAGACCTGCCTACAAAACGCTAGAGAGTTTCCATCAGTTCACCCACAGCTTAGCTGAATACTTGTATGACACATATTTTGAGTTTACAAGCATAGTTTAGATCTGCGATTAAACAGATGATTTCTTAACAGCGTCATACAATGATCTGTGGAGAACACAGGACATAGGAAATGATCTTATTTATAAAACAACCGATAACGTCCAAACTATTTGGTAACCCAAACACACAAATGTTCTATAGGAGACAAACACCTCATCATCTGTCATCAATCAGCAAAAAAGCATTTAACAAACTAATTCTTCAAACAAAATGTCCAAAAGAAAAGAAACAGTTCAAATGTGTTCTTCCCATTTACAATTTTTAAAACCAGGGTTCATTTTCTCCATGTCTAAAATCAAATCTGCAACAATAATAGTTAAACACAAAGTTCTGACGCAAGAACTGTCTAATAATAATACTGTCCCCATGGCAACCATGGACAATGTGTTAAGGGATGAGCCTCTTCGTAACAAAGCTACAGTCCTCCGACTCTGTCACATTGTTACCCAGCACCGGATAGCAGTGAGGCCACTTAGAGACCCAATAAGCAAAGAAGTGAAGACGGTCGACGCAGCAACAGAGCAGCCATCTGCATTGGTGGTTCTGTGGTTGGATGCTGCCCTGCCATGTGGGGGGCCTGCGTTTGATTCCCAGCCAATGCACCCTGTCATTCTCAAATCTCTTTCAGGATCAATAAACTATCTATTTATTTATACTTAAAAGCTAACGGAAATTATGCAAGACATAGCTCTAGCGGTACTTACTGTCTGGACAGAAGCTCAATAATGGCGGTAAGTTGATTAAAGCTTGTGAGAAGGCTGTTAGGTCAGCATGTCCGCACTGCGTGTCCAGGCAGCCCGCACCGTAACTCACCCAGGAAGGTGCTGGAGATGAACTCGGAGACCTGGTTCCCTGAGCGGCTCGTTTCTGACAGCTGGGTTAGCTCTCGATTCAACATCCGCTTAAACTGGAAGTGAACACATGCCACAGGCGATCTGTTCAGTACAAATAAGGCCAGGAAATGTACAAGGTGTATATATCCTTATGTATATTTCAGAATAAAAAATGCAGAAGCATTTCTTGCAAATGCTGTATGGATATAAATTTTAGTATGTAGATTTCTCTGTAATTTGCACCTCTATCTATCTATCTATCTATCTATCTATCCATCTATCTATCTATCATTATTATTACTATTATTAGTAGTAGTATTACAACATTTCCTATTTCCCCTGCTTGTTTTATTGCAGTATTTATTCTGTTGCTGCTATTTGGGAATTTGCATGCATGTATTTTACTCACCTGTTACTCTATCAAGTAATGTGACAAATATAGTGATTTAATATAATAAAGCTCTTGACTCAGAATTAACACCGAAAACCCAAAGCCAATATTAAAGGTGCCACAGAATGAAAATCTGATTTTACCTTGGCACAGTTGAATCATGAGAGTTTGGTACATGGAGCCGAAATATCGTAAATCTCTGACGCTCCCTCTTTCAAGTATAAATCCCACATATGTAATAGAAGGTGGTTAGACAGGCTGTTACGTAACAACCGTAAGTACACTCCCAAACTCGTCATACACCAGCTCACATTCAAGCACAACAGACCTGCACAACCTGCAGCCTGTATTTTCTCTCTCGTGGTGCATGTGTGCAGTTTCCACAAGGGCACCGGGTGAGGAAAAAAGTTATGAATGCACTGATGCCAACCTTAGTACTAGCACTGGTCAGATCCGTGTTCTTGTCATCATCCATGTTCCAATGCCTACAACTGATACCACGTAATGGCGTATCCGCCATATTGCTAGCAAGCAAAATAAATGATAAATGGTATAGAAATATTTCCAAGTTACTAACGAAATGCAAAGCATAGCAAATTGCAAAATGTTCTCTACAGGGGGCGGGGGGATTTCAATAAAAATGATGAAAAAAATGTTTAGACAGATACAAACTATGACAATGTTCCTGTTACAATGCGCTACTGTGGTGTCTAGCCTGAAGTGGGTGTTTTACAGTTATGTGTGGCAAAGCAGGAAGAGTACACTCTAAAATAAAGATAAAAAGGACTGTACAGTAAATACATTAACCAGTAACATAAATGTTTGTCATTATCAAGTATTATGTTCTGTACATACCTGTATGTGCTATACTTTTACATGACCGGCAGTGCAGTAGAATTACTTACACCAACACCACCACAAACGTGCGAGTAATGCGTAGCGCTACGGTGTCACTAGGCGATAGGTGTCTGTCGCTGTCCGAAACCTGCTAACTGACCGAAACCACTGACTGTTTACGTGGTCAAGGTGAACTTAAACCATCTGGTCACCAACAAATAATCTGTGCTGCTCCTCTTTACCTGCCCAAACTGTATATTTAGCCCAGGTTCTTTGCCTCACCTTGTTTGAGGCCATCTCGCTGACAGAGTGCCGTGTCTGTAGGGTCTCCAGCTGGTCAAGACACCAGTCCAGCTCCTCCAGCGTCTCGACAGCCAGCTTCTGGTAGGCCTCCTCTGCGGGAGACAAGTGCAAGCACAGACAAGGCCTTCAGCACGGCATCTCTGCTCTGTGTCCCCAGGCACACCCCTATGTCTGTACTGTACCCAGACGGGGCATGACGTCTCTGCTCTGTATCCCCAGGCACACCCCTGTGTCTGTACTGTACCCAGACAGGGCACAGAGTCTCTGCTCTGTATCCCCAGGCACACGCCTATGTCTGTACTGTACCCAGACAGGGCACGGCGTCTCTGCTCTGTATCCCCAGGCACACGCCTATGTCTGTACTGTA
>JAODKC010000036.1:474977-493713 GCA_026777985.1 Mormyrops attenuatus
TTTTGCACCAAAGGTTAAATGATGTGCTCAGGTGTGTATTGGTACAGCCCACTGTGTGAAGTGTTGTGAAAAAGTGGACGTGGTATTGAGACAAGTGTGAAAATGATTGGAAAAAACTGTAATATTCCTTATTCACTAATATGCTTTATACCTTTAATTCCTTAAGTATCCCTGCCAACGCCTATGTCACTTTTGCTATTCAAAAAAACATGCCCCGCCATGATGCCCACCACCAATCAGCCGGCCCCCAGGATGCCAACCACCAATCAGCCGGCCCCCAGGATGCCAACCACCAATCAGCCGGAACACCTCTGATTGGCCTACGTTGGCCTGGACATGCATACAGAACAGGACTTCATAAGAGAGTGCAGCTGATAAGACCAAGACTGTCTGTCGGCTCAGTTGTACCAAACTAGGATATGTGGCTGTAAGCACATCCAGTATGCTAACTCATTTGGGACGACATCATTCGAGTGTTGGAGACAGGAGCAAGGCAGAAACAGCCCTGCAAGTTAGTCTCCCCATGACATTTAGGGCGAGCTTGCCAGGAAATTCAGGCTAAGAAATATTTAAGGCTGTAGCGGTGTTTATTGCTACGGATGTGCAACCGTACTCGGTAGTACAGAACACGGGATGTAGTTCCTTATCAATGTTATGATGCAGTCTCATTTTTGAAGTTTTATTTTACATATTTCTTTTTACAATGTCCAAATAAGTGTCTCTCAGGTTTTGTTATTTAGAAATGTTGACACCGGACACATTGCCAAACTGTTCCTGATTGTGTTTGTTTTAGTGTTTTAGTAACAAATTATTTCAAAACAAATTCAGTTTTCCCTACTGTACCAAAATTGAACCAAATTGTGGTGGCCATGTGACCAGCAGCGGAGCCACAATACTCCCAAACATTGCCCCCATGTGACTAGCAACAGAGCCACAATACTCAACATCGCCCCCTTGTGACCAGCAGCGGGCTCACAATGCTCAACATGTAGCTGCTACACACACTCAGATCTTCAGTGGCATAAGGGAAAATCCCCCCCAATTACAGGCAATATTAACTAAGACTGACACGTCCTGATTTTTAACAAGTGATATGTTAACTGATACATTGTGTATGGAAGTAAATCTGTGCCATCACAATTTGAATTTTATATGCCACTGAAATTCTAACATTGACTATTTATGCATTGGAAATATGCATCGAAAATTCAACGGTCCGAATTCACATGCAAAAATACGAGGTTAAAAATACAAAGACAACATTTCAAAGTTATTCCAATTCGATGGTCCAAATTCACATGCAAAAATATGAGGTTAAAAATACAAAGACAACATTTCAAAGTTGCTCCAATCCGATGGTCCGAATTCACTTGCAAAAATACGAGGTAAAAAATACGAGTTATACATCCGGGATACCAAGGCTAAGCAATCGAATCTGTGGGTGCGTTCGACTTCATGCAGCAGATTTACTTCCATAATTGTGTATCTCCAAATACATTCCTTTTTATTTAACTAGCTAGTTAATAACCCCAGAGTCTTGACCATTGGTATCGTAGCTTGCAATAAGAATGCCTTTTTGTGCTACAAAAGAGGGGCATTTCCCCAAAGTGTCATAGGGCAAAGGTCATCAGGTCGTGCATCCTTTATGAATATTAATATGCTGGGGCTGCGACTGCCACGTTGCTAGGGCTGCACAAAATCAGAATCGGGACCTTCGTGGATTGGACTTCTTTGTCCAGCACTTTCCACAGATGCACAATCGGATTGAGATCTAGGGAATCTGGAGGCCAAGTCAACACCTTGAACTCTTTTTCATGCTCCTCAAAACATTCCTGAATAATTTTTGCCAAAGGCATCTTCCTGCCTTTGCCAGTTTCCCTTCGTCCCATAATGCATCCTGGTGCCATCTCTTCCCCAGGTAAATGATGCACACGTACCCGGTCGTCCACATGATGTCACCATTGCTTCCATTGCTCCATGGTCCAGTTCTGATGCTCACGTGCCCATTGTAGGCGATTTTGGTGGTGGACAGGGGTCAGCATGGGCACTCTGACCGGTCTGCGGCTACGCAGCCCCATACCCAGCAAGCTGAGATGCACTGTGTGTTCTGACACTTTTATATCATAGCCACCATTAACTTTTTCAGCAATTCATGCTACAGTAGCTCTCCTGTGGGATCAGACCAGACAGGTTAGCCTTTGCTCCCCACGTGTAGCAATAAGCCTTGGGCGCCCATGACCTCATCGACGGTTTACTGGTTAACCTTCCTTAGACTACTTTTGGTTGGTACTGCCCACTGCATACTGAGAACACCCCACAAGACCTGCTGTTTTGGAGATGCTCTGACACAGTTGTTTAGCCATCACAATTTGGCCCTTGTCAGTCACTCAGATGATTACACTTACCTGTTTGCCCATTTACCTGCTTCCAACACTCGAATTTCAAGAACTTACTGTTCATTCTGTGGTTGCGTCAATCAAATCTTTTCCGTCATTGATGGAATATTTTTAATAATGACAGAAAAATCTGAAAGCCATTCATCATTCTAACATTGTAGGACACTAAAGGCGGTCTACTGTAACTGAGGGGTGCTGTTTGCCCTCAACTTTACATACCTCACAGAGAACAGAGAGCATCTCTGCATCGCCCAGCACACTCTCTGGGGAATGCTGTTTGCCTCCCTCACCTCAGCCCTGCCGTGGTCCGCCTGCCTCGCCTCAGCCCTGCCATGGTCCACCTGCCTCGTCTCAGCCCTGCCGTGGTCCGCCTGCCTCGCCTCAGCCCTGCCATGGTCCACCTGCCTCGTCTCAGCCCTGCCGTGGGCCATCTGCCTCGCCTCAGCCCTGCTGTGGCCCGCTTGCATCGCCTTAGCTCAGCTGTGGGTCACCTGTCTCGCTGGTGGTGCAGGCAGTGGTGCTGGCGGTGCAGGCAGTGGTGCTACTGCAGACTACCTTGTGGGCCCCAGCCTGCCTGAGGGACGCCAGCTTCGAAGAGGGCTTCCTATATCATGATAGCAGCTCAGGTATGGCACTTTCTATTTACAGCTTTGACCTACTTTATGTGGGTTTCTTTGGGAGAGCGTAGCCCTCACTACATCCTCCCACCCTCTTGTGCAGCTCCTCATTCAGCTCATTCAGCAGTGAGTGCAGCTCCTCATTTAGCTCATTTAGCAGTGAGTGCAGCTCCTCATTTAGCTCATTTAGCAGTGAGTGCAGCTCCTCATTCAGCTCATTCAGCAGTCGGTGCAGCTCCTCATTCAGCCATTCTCTCTCTCACACACACACACACACACATAGCCTGATTGGGACCCTGGAGGTGTCAGTACCCCCCTTTGAGCCATTTATTTTAAACAGACTTAAAAGAAAGGATGGGCTTTCTGTGTGAGCCTGACGGAGGGGAGGAGGCCGTCGGCTTTGTAGTGTGGTTAGTAAGAAAAATCACATGCGCACTCGCATGATTAGATGTCTGTGTCAACGTGTCACGTTCCCTATTAAGAGATGGTAATGGATGTTGCCGAGCAGCAGTAAACTAAATGGACGAAATGATGCACTGTGTGAAAAAGAGACCACAGGCTCCGTGTCCCATGTTTCCTGAGAAAGCACTTCACATGACACGCGTAGATGACTGATGATTGCAGCCCTGCTCAGGTCAGAACCAGAACAGCATTAATGAGAAGCTGAAAGCTAGGGCATGGTGGCCGTCACTGGAAAAGACGGCCTGCAGTTACTGTGTCTGCCGGTCACCACTGTCCCTTTAAGACTCACTGTGCCGGTACACACACAGGAAAAGACAATCTGCAATTGCTGTGTCTGCCACTCACCACTGTTTTTGTAAGACTCACTGTGCTGATAGACGCACAGGAAAAGATGGTTTGCAGTTACTGTGTCTGCCACTCGTCTCTGTAAGATTTACTGTGCTTACTTAGCAAGCACATAAACATTTACAAAGGACGGCAGATGAATGTGTGAACTTTTGATTGTTTGAACACAAACTGATATGGAAAATTCATAATATATCCTACTTTATACTTATTACTTTATTACATTTGTTTTTTCCGTTCCATTTTTTCGAACACTCGGTAATTCATTACAATCCCTAAATACGAATCTTCAGTAACCCTTTACTTTAGGGGGCACAAAAAATGCAGTAGAACACTATCATTACTGTATTAATCAGAAAATAAGTGTTAGTTCTGTACTGATCCCACGTTCGTTTATCATTAATCAATCATAATGATTCATGTATTTCATACAGTCATTGTATTTGTTCATGATTTGTACTTGAGTTGTAACGGAGTTAATTAGTTACTTGTGGCCCCTCAAGTAAAGTGTAACTGGACATTGTTTGCCGTCATCGCATCGTGTCTTTGGAGCCGGGATCCCTGACAAGCAAACAGCACACAGCCCTTTGTACAGCGTGCACCTTCCTCCAGAAAGACCTTCAGCCATTATCCGGCTGGATACATTACCGGAACAACTGAGGCCCAACAGGCCGGGTTTCAGTGCCTTGCCCTTAATCACTATCCTAACCCTACCGCCGCTGTCCTTGGCAGGGAGCCTGTATCACACAGCATGGCAAGACAGGCAAAGCAGGTCTCCTGTAGCCGGCTGCCACTCCTTCACTGATCCTGTCATTACCTGCTGATTGGGGATGCAGTGCCTGATGTCAGGTGCTAGCCTGCGCAAATCTGCCACTATTGATCGAATCGGAAAGGGGCCAGAAGCTGTGAATGGGCCGATTGAGACACCAGGCCACAGGCAATGGCACTCATGTTAGCTGCTGGTGGGAGTGGATAGATGGTCTGGGCCAGATTAAAGCTGTGAGACTGGGCTCTGATGAAATCAATGCTGTGTGCTATAGGAGCTCTCTGGTGGGAAAAGTCAGAATCATGCTGGCATCCCCAACCGTGTCTTGTTTTCTGTGTTCAGTGTCTTGTGTTCTGTGTTCCGTGTCCTGTGTTCTATATCCTGTGTTCTGTGTCCCATGTTCTGTGTCCTGTCCTGGGCTTCCTGAGATTCAGGAGTCAGATGACAGGTAGTCAAAAACACTAACTATATCAATACCTAATACAAAGAGTAAAAAAGTAATTTAAAAAATCATTCAGTGATTACTTAAGATAAAATTGTACATAGATGTCTCATTGTTTACTGCCTACCATGCAGTAACTTAGACAAACTGAAAAAACAAAACTGTAAAAATCAGCCCTAGCTCTAATGAGATGCTGCATAAAGACAAGACTACAGGAACTGGACACTGTCTGGTCGCTCATCCGCAAAGCCACGATGTCCTGTCGCTGGCTGTTGGCGAAGCATCTGGATGCTCCGCCTTCTGAACTATTCAACCTTGGGCAACCTGAGGCGTTGAGGTCATCGCTATGACGATATCTTAACTATGCCCTAAGGAAGAATTTGATCCCTGCAGGGCAGCAATGAGCTCCATGGCTAATCGGGAGCATCAGTTTAACAGCACATGTCAGGAGAGATAACATGATTTCTGTAGATCGCTTTGTAACCGGAGCCTGAGATGATCTCCCCGAGGCTTGAATGCTCTTGCAGGAGTAATTACTGGTGTGATAAGATCTCACTGAGGGATACGTCATCTGCATTTGTCCACATGTGGACAATACTGCAGGTCATTTGCAGATTTATCCCTCAGAAAGAGAAACATGGCAGCCTAGTAGCAGATCTGCAGCAGGGGTTGGACGTACAAAAGCAGATGCTTGCTAAAAGAACCCATCCTTAAAATTTGCAGCTATCGTGGGTGGTGTTTGGCTGCTCCAAGGTCACCATACAGAAGATTATCTTCACCTTAATTAATGGGCATCTCTATAGCAGTTGCGTGGGTATGTGTGGACCCCTAGGAGGTCTCCTCTAAGCAATTGGACAGGCCAAGTGTGAACTCCATCTGGTAACATTTCCCTTGACAGCAGAGCTGTTGCAGACTTTGCCGAAGGGCCAATTCAAATCAGCAGTGTTATCTTCGCAGGACATCGGATTTCTCCAGATACATCAACCAAAACAAATGTAAGTAAATCAAGCAGGATTCTTTTGGCTTTTGAAACCAACAAAAGTAATACATTTAATTAAATTGATTAAATACCTAATATATGGTTGGAAACTGATGACTGGCTAAACGTACAGCATGTATTCACTCAGGAATCGTACCTCGTGCACATCCTCTCTCAGGACTCCAGAATTCAGGGCTTCTAATAATCTCTCAACATGTCAGCTGACAGGATCGCACTTCATGGGCGCCACCCACAGAATTTTGGGGAATATAAAACACCCCATTACAATAAGAGACCCCAGAATTACACAGAGTAATCAGCACTCAGTTCCTGTGTTCATGTGTGTGTTTACGTATTTCTGAGCTCAAAACAAATGCTTATCAGGTAATAACTCCATGAACATATAAGACACTTTGTGGTCTGTTCTTTCCACAGCCAATGCCTTACACAGAAAAGACATCAGTCTCCAAGAAGACTACAGGAAAGGCAAGCGAGTGGTTTTCAGAACATTACTGTGGAGCTAAAAATCAGCAAGTTTTTGATTAATACTTCTGCTTTTTTAAGGCTATGGCCCTGAAGAGGTCATCCTAATTCTTTCCTTCCACACATACATCATTTCTCAGCACCACCACGGGGCCCCTTTCCCAGTTTAGACTTGCTGCGGTTGCTGGCAGACATGTAACAGCATCCTGGGTTTCTTAAAAACCACCCCCAACCTTCCAATAGAGACAAGGAGAAGAACAGAATCAACCACATATAAAGAATCAATATGCATTTCATACAAGCTGCTATCTGAGAGCCTCTGAAATGCTCGTACAGGCAGCAGCACAGGTCAGGAGGGTAATGGCGACAGGTGAATAGTGAAGGATGCCAAACTTGCAACCCAAAGGGGTATGACCCTTCGGGTTAGAAACACGACCTGCACCATTCCAGGAAAACGCTGCTGATCCCTCGGTGACTTTGGACAGCCAAGCAACATGGCTATCCAGTCATGGGTGAGAGGATGCTCCGCCCCTTCATCCAGTCAGCGAAAACATGTGCTGTGACAGACAGGCGCATCTCACCTCCGCAGGACAGCAATGAGACAGGCTCCCGTGCTGTTAAAGTACAGAGCTACAGTGTTATACTTGAACAAAAACACAGGACTCCACTTTGCCTGCTTTGCATTCCTCAGCTTAACAAACCTGTCATTTTGTTGGAAAAGCCTGATAATCTGGTCATGTGACTTGGGCTTCAGCTATGGAAATGCCATTCAAATAACATGGGAGCATATCGCATGAGTTCATGTCCCTGCTGCTCTCCGCAGTGCATTCATTCCAGGACCGCTTTAGTGTTCACATGGGTACAAGCTGCCCCCGCAGGCCGGCCCTCACACCACGCAGACACCCACACTCCCAGGGCACAGCCCCCACTGACAGCGTGAGCTGCCCGCATCGGACGCCAGGCCGGATGCTTTATCGGGGCCTGCCGACGGGGGAGGTGTCCATCTCCTGCGAAGTGCCAGGTGGCTTCATTAAGAACGCCAAGGCTTCTCCAATCAGCAGTGACCCATCTGCATGGAGCCACATTAACAACATCAGGGCTCCTCCAATCAGCAGCAAGCTACCTGGGCTGAGCTACATTAAGAATGTCAGGGCTCCTCCAATCAGCAGCAAGCTGCTTGGTGGAGCCACATAGCCCACAGGCTAAATGGAGAGCGGCTGGCTGGAGTGTGAATGTCAGGGACAGCCCCACGTTAGCATCTCCAGGCCTAAAGGCAGGCATGTAAACAAATGCTTTTACTCTTCAGTGCTACGGCAAGCCTGAAAAAAATAGGTAGGGAAAGGCATGGTACAGGATGCACTGGGTTCCAGTCCCAAAAAAAAACTGTGCCCTCAAGGTGGCATCCCTCACAACACACCACTAGCAGGAGCCCTGCAGAGTAAAGGCACCCTGGGTCAGACCAGGACCGGATAAAGGCACAGGCAAACTAGGCAGCTGCCTTGGGCCTAATTGGCACAAGGAGGCTCAGGCAAAGTCATGCATGAAAACACTCTAGGAGAACAGAGAACTGCCTGCTTTGTGGGGAAAGTGAAATGGTCATCATTTTTCTTGCCTGAAAAGCTAGATCAGGCCCCGGGTCAGAGAGCAAGCAGACAAGCATATCTGCATCGGACAGCTCTGACTTTATTAAACAATATAATATAATATAATATAATATAATATACAAATATAATTGTCTGTTATTACAGGAGGAACATATGTGGCTTCACCTTCCATAATCTCTGAGCACCAAAACATTACAGGTGATATTAGAAGATGTACAAGGATGATTTGAATAGAAGGTGTGGGCTGAAGGTACAGAGCCATGGTACGCCGCAGCCTTCCTGCAAAGCTGACGACATGGAGAGCCACGCAGCCATAGGTTTGATAACATCAGGCTTTGAGTTTCCTGGTTGGCAAAAACACCAATGGCCACGTGCCACATAAATAGCCCCCACGTCCTTTAACGGGTCATAAGCAACACACACCACTCAGCTTAAATATAGCCTGTCTGCAAATGTGTGTTGATGCCAGAGGGAACAAGCATGACTACAGATTTCAGAAAGGTGCCAGTTTCATCCAGTCCTTAAATACAACGCGTGGCTGCTTCCAGCCAGCTTCTTAACCTGCAGAAAAATCCATTCATCTCATGCTTAAACTGCAGTTACACAATTATATAAAAACCGTTCCATAAATGCTTAAAAATACTGCATCATGCATGAACTTCTGATATAATGTGGCAACGGAATAAACAATAATTAATTTTAAGGCATGAGATGGGAGAAAGCCGTAAATGACAATGAGTTTTCATAAACAGGAGTTCCAGATCTTCTGAGTGAGGAGATGGTATTTTGCTTACTTTATACGTAAATATCGGTATTGAAAGATGGCTATTAACATGACAGGCAGGGAAAATGATCATGCATGAAGAACGGTAAGCTGGGAATGTGTTAGAGGATATCAAGACACTGACTGAACAGCCTCAAATGACCAATAAACCAATAGAGCTCATTTTGGCCTGGCCAGAATCCGTATCATTCTGTAATGTATCACGTCAAAGAACATTCTGGAGGGCATCCAGGAGAGAAAAACTGAAAAGATACAGAGAGACAATCTTATGTAAGATCCAAGCCCTATGTAGGGTCAGCAGGCAAGCCAAGCATCTTGGCAGTCATACTGTTAACACTTCTTGGGTGAAGAAAACAGATGTTTCCAAAGTGTTTGTCCACTATATATATATAAAACGTGTGATCATCACAGAACAGTGATGTCCACAATAAGAGACCAACGATTCCTTACATCAGCTCTCCACACACACATGCCCAGACAGACTCACACACATACACACACACAGGCACACACACACATACACACACACACACACACACACACACATATACACACACAGACACACACACATACATACATACACACACACACACATACATACACACACACACACACACACAATTGAGGTGCCCGATCTGATGCGGCTCTCATGTAAATAAGAGTGTTAAAATCACAAACAGCACAGTGTTGCTTCGGGTCCTTGTAAAAGGCACTTTCGAATGTGTGTTTTTGCTTTCTGACAAATTGCTAAAATGTGACATTCGCGGTATAATTTATAACTGACAGAATGAGAAATAACGTTGTCACTAAAGCAAGCAGGGAGGAACCGCAAGAGAAAAACAGGTTTCTATAAAGATGGAGGCAGGCAGGGTGATGGTGGTAAATCACTGAAACACTTGAAAACATTCCCACTACAGAGTATTTCTGAATACAGAGTGTGACACGGGGCCTCTTATTTCGCGTGTATAACACCGATCACAGACCATCCCCTACATGCGGCACAGATTCATCTCAGAGACCATCTGATACAGTTAGGGTTAAACACACCCCCCTGCATTCGTTTTCAGATGGGCAAAGACCAGGCGGCTCATCAGCCTTTGATTTGACAGTGGGCAGTACCCTGGGGCCCATTTTGGTAAACGATCCTTCAGCTAACCATACAGAAGTGTTTCTCCCCTGCAACATGTGGGAGATTCCATTCTCAGCAGTGAAAGTCACACTAATCACACAGGATCTCCGCTGTCTAACACATGAATGTGTAATTCCGTGTTTCCCGCAACACCATCAATTCAGATTTATTACGGTGCGAATTTCTCCTATTTTGATTTCATTTCTGTATGCCTCTCTTCCCTAATCCAACAGATGGGCGCCATAGCAACATTGCATCTAAGCCTCAGTGTTCACATGTCAAACCGCAGCAGACACAGGCTGACCGCTCCAGGTCCGCAGCAGACACAGGCTGACCGCTCCAGGTCCGCAGCAGACACAGGCGTTTGGGCATATGGGCCTTTCCTGGTAGGAGCGGCACGGCCGACTTCCCGCGGTGTAGCAGCTTGTGAGCTGTAGGCGATGGCCCCCGGCCAGGCCCCGTGCTCAGACGGCCCCCGCGGCCCAAGGCAGAATGGGATACAGCCAGACACCAGGTGAATGCGACCGTGGGCAGAAAAAGCCAGAGAGTCAGCAGAAACCGGAAGCCGCTTTTGGCAAATGTGGGAATTGACTTTGTAGGGAACTCTCTTCACTGTGTTTACACATCTCTGTTTTTTTACAGACCACCCAGCTGCCTCTAATGCCTCCGGGGAGACATGTTACTACGAGGCAGTCATGAGCAGCGGTGAGTCAGCCACTGTGGGACGAGAGCGTGGCAAAGCGGTGAGCAACATGCAATTATAAATAACGTAACATTACGCACCCTACAGTGACTTATCTGTGTGCGAAGGCCTGTCCAGGAGCCTTTAACCATGCAGATCTGGAGGCCCTGGCATTTTGGGACACGCCACTGGCCGCTCCTTCATAGCTTCACTTGGGTTTATATTTAAAACTTACTAAAAATGATAATGAGAACTACAAAAGCAAGTTCAATAATGGTCAATTATAATGTGTAAATGAAATTACAGTTAAGAGGAAAATGTGTGGATGAAATGGCTTGCATTGAGCTTGAGATGGATTTTACAAAGTAAACAGACTGATGAGACTGGTCTTCAGTCGGCGTAAGCCTGCATGCAGTATAAGGGGTCTATTCTGATCTTTACGTACATAAAGGCAGGAAGTCTAACAAGTACAGCAGTGTGCAGTGCTTTCTTAAGAAACAATTATACTGCACAAAACAAACAAAAAGAAAATATGAATCATCAGACTGAATCCTAGACAAACTGAGTCACAGAGGTCGGTAGTTATAAGTACAGATATTTGCATTATTCAATTCAAGTAATTGCTGCCATCTATGCGACATATAAAATATCTTAAAAGTGCATAAAATATTAAAAAGACGTAGTTTTAAAAATATGAGTGGTACGACTGATATTAACCAGACAGAATAATTAAGCAGACCAGGCACAGATGTGCTTAGAGGCTTTTTAGCACTTTTTCCATTTTAAACTATTCCTTATAAATCGATGAGTGCTAGAAATATAGAAGCATGAACACGAAGAGAAAGAGATTATATTACCGCCTGTGCGTAGAAGACGGCCAAGACATGCGCGGCTTTTTGAGCCCGGGCCGGTGCTTCTCCATCGTCCTGCTGCAGCGCAGGTAGCGCTCGGTGTCCGAGTGATAGCGCTGCTTTATCCGGATGTGAGTCCTGGGCTGCCGCCACAAGTGTTTGGGCGGCTTGGCCAAGCCGGCACCTTCCCGAGTCAGAGCCGTGCACTCCATTCCCGCGGAAAGAAAGAAAGCTGCCGTAGAAAGGCGCGGAGTCGCAGCGACGGCCCGGGGACTAGCGGGCTTTTCCGCTCATACCCGAGGAGCTGTTCGGGGGAGCGGTGCTGAAACGGGGAACCGGCGCTCCCAGCCCGCCACACACACGCAGTCCCGACCAGTGATGCTGACCAGGAAGAGCTCGGGATACTTCCTTACGGCTTCCTTAAATGCCGAAAACTATTTCCAGAAATAGCCGTTCATTTTCCTACAAAGTTACTCATATATCGCTCCTTTTCAACCTAGTTATTTTTTATCTTATGTCCCAGAAACAGAAGTGCGGTAAAAACTGGATAAGCCTGTTTGGGAAGATAAAAAACGGCCGGTCCTTTTGCCGGTTTAACTTGACTCCAAGTGAAAGCGAGGAAGCGCAAGAGCCTCGCCGGTCTTTATATGCGCAGATCGGGGCCGGTGGGGCTATAAAACCCGCGGAGCCCAAATGACGCCATGCGCCCTGCAAGGAAGCACGACAGATGAGCGTGTCTAAATATTGACACTGCACCAGGAGGAGAACAACTGTAATCTGGGCAAGTTTGATTTGCATGGATTTAAATACTCCGCTGGCACAATTGAAAACAGGCAGAAGGTATTAATAATAAATATGTTTAAATGTCCTTCGGCTACTCCTCACTTTAATTAATTTCAATGACTATACATTGATTCATCCATCTGCTTATTCTGGACAGGGCTGTGGGAACTGGCTGGGAGCCCACTGCAGACAACACGGGACACAAAGCAGGGGTACACCCTGGCTGGAATACCACTTCTCTCTGACTAGATAAATGGACAGTATACATGCTTGAAAGAATACTGACACTGGATACAAAATCGTAATGTTAAGTAAGGGAAGAGTTAAAACACAATAGAGTACAAGCAGTGGAAACCACACCTACTAACACGGCAGAAGCGTCTGACTGTCTACAGAGCATCATGAGGACGGGCATTTAAGTTCCGGCTCATTTCCCTCTTTGAAATACAGATACCAGCTTCCTGTCCCCCATCACACACACACACACACACATTTTTACCAGTCAGTCCACATCAACACCAAATCTCACTGATGATTGTAAGATGACTCTTACATACAGATACATAATTAATGTCAGGCTTTATGTGCATCACTACAGTGCTGAACAGGATATGACATAAATCCATAGAGTTCTCCTGAACTCACCAACTGGTACCAGCACCTGTGCTCGCTGGCTGATGAGTCACAATATAAATTTAGTAAAACAGGCCCAAATCTACCTGTCTCTCATCAGACTAAAATTACCCCACGCCAAACAAACTAGCATAACCAAAAATACTTTCACCATTAAAGATTCTTTTGCAACTAATGTTCAGGATGAATCTTAGAAGGTTATTTACTGCACAAAGTACTAATTATACACCAATTAAAAATTTCTCAATAAATAAGGTATCTTTGTTGTGTAACATGCCTTAGATTCAAGAATGACCTGTCGGGCTATAGCACGCAAAGTAAATCATAAAAACATGTTCAGAATAACAAATACACAATAGCACGAATGTCAGAATTTACACCTACAAACAGAGGAGACTAATATATATTGTATGTATTGTGAGGAATCTGATTACCCTACATGCAGTTCAGTAGCAATAAATGGGTTAGCAGTCATCACTGATTGCAGCCCATTCAACCATTTAAGATGTACCTCAGATTCATGTAAAAAAAACAACAAATTCCTGCAGAAAAAGGAGTTCCACCTCCATCCCATAATTCATATAATTAATGTGCATACTCAGAGCACACAGCAGAAAACCAGCAAGAGATGTCAGTCAGTCCTGTTAAGCATCACCTTACCCTGTTTCAGAGTGACCATCTGCAATGGTATCAAAGCTTTTGGCTCCGAGCCTGGCCAGTCTGGAGAGAGCTTCAACATCCAACACCTTCCGGGCATCTTGATGGGAGTGTCGGCGGGAGAGCTGGGGTAGGTATATGGACCCAGAGAACCTCCTTCTCACCACGTAACTTTGGACCGGGAGAGGAATGGCCTTGGGCACTCGATGGCCCAAGGTGTCGACGGCTCTCTGAAAAACCCATTAGGGAAACATCAGGGTTACTCCCCTCTTACCCATGCTGACGGTACTCTTAAGTGTATTACTTCACGCCTTGTTATTCAGGTCATACTACATCCTAAATGTTTGTTCTGTACAGGAGGAATTTGTGAGGATCTTTCTTAGGATTCTTCACAAAAAGGTCATGTGATTTGAGAAGTCATGTGAAGTTCAACCTAAAATGTGATGCATCACACCCCTGAATCACACCGATGAGCTGGCAATGAAGCTGACGAGTGCTGGAGCTGAAGCCCTGCTTCACTTTGATGACTCCTGCTTCCTCTCCTCTGTATGCTATTCTGTTACTGGATGGTCACCAGCAGAATGCAGAACTGCCTTTCATTTTGATTGGATAGAACCTTCACCCCACGACACAGGACAGATATTCAGAGAAGCCCTCACTGCTACAAAACTAATGTTCTTATTAAGCAATAAATCAGTGTTTCTTTGAAATATGGAAGTTCCTTGCGAAAGTCCAAAACGTCTAAATTTATGTATAGTACAGAACCATCACAGAAAAAAACCTAACAGAAACTCACTGAATTATGATCCCTTTAAAACTTTGATGTTTTCTCTGATAAAATTATAGGCATAATAATAATAATAGAGCTCATAGTGCTGCTGCATGAAATTACAACATTTAAAAAGTAAAGGACATTCCTCATTATTTCTCCAGATATTATATACAGCGGAGAACAGCAGATCCTGATATATCGTCTGAGAACCGGAGACACCTTCACTTACCACCTAACATCCCATTAAACCAAAGAATGTAATATAGTCATACCACTGCTGACACAGCAGTGACTGGACTGTGTTTGAGTGTCAAGCTGCTACAGTATCAGGCTGGGGCCCATTGAGCGCCCCCTAGCTGTCACTAACAAGCATAGTACCAGGCAACAGCTGTAGGGGCATTCAATTCCCATATGACTGTCATGCAAATAAATGCAAATAATCAGGCAAAACAAAGCTACCATAACATAAATACAGACTGGAGACAGGTCAGACAATGAAGGCTCTTGTCTTTGGAGAAGGATGGCCAGTGTTACGTTTGCATGTTTTATTTATACGATGCATCTTAAGGCTGAGGTTTCTAGTCATATTTATTAAGGTCAATAAACCATCGAGGCGAATTACTTCCAGTTGACCTTGATTTTACAGAGATAACAGCAGACTCGTGGAGAGGTTGTGCAGCTTACTGACTATAAGAATTAAGTTTTGGAGAAGGACAGAAGGACAGAGAATGTCCTTCTGGGAGCTCCCCATTCCGAAGGCCTTCTGGAGGCAGCAGACAAGATACAACAGCTTAGAAATGCCTGCAGAAGCAAAGCAGTCATCCTCAGCCCAGGTAATCGGCTACAGACCAGGAAATCGCTAAATGAAATGAGCACAGAGTGTTCTACTATATGAATGGGAGTTTAATTAAAATTCAAGGCTGCTATATTTACTGAATGAATGAAAAAGAAAGACTGAAACTACTACTGGCCTGGGGTTCAATGCGGTGAAATCTCAAGTTCTGGAAGGAAACATAAAGAGTAGAATACAGGTAGAGATCAAGGACAGAAAAGGTAATGATTTGCACACAGAGAATGAGGATGACACAACAGTTTGATGTGAACTTATGTCCACTGCCACTGTGGTCCATGGTCCACAAACATGCAGTTGGGTGAAAATGCATCCTAAAGTGCCAACAGTGTGTGACTGTGCCCTGAAATGGACTGGCATTCCTTCTACAGTATACCCTGCCCTGTGCCCAGCAATGAACTGACATCCCTACTACAGTATCCCCTGCCCTGTGTCCAGCAGTGGACTGGCATCCCTTCTACAATATCCCCTGTCTCAAGCCCCCTTCATGCTCATGATGACCCTGCACTGGAACCAGTTGCCAAAGTTGGATGGAAACTGCACCTCTTTCTAACAGAGCTAGATAAAATACAGCATAGGGACGTACTACCCATCAGCCTCTCACAGCCTCCAGCACACACCTGATGTATGACGTCCACCCCCAGCCATGCAGCCTCGGCCGGCCTGGGTCACGTGTAGCGGCGCCATAGCCTGAGGTTTTCAAACGCTATGTATTCTCCTTTCTGCATTTCGAACTTTAATAAAACATCCTGATTTAATCCCACCTGCAATGTAACATATTTGTAAGTACAGAAATGGGCCCCCATACTGCTTGATTCATTCCAGTTTGACCAATCCTACAGACCTGCACTGAACTGAATTAACTCGCACACACACTAAACTTAAGTACTCAAACACTGCCAGAGAGAAGGGAGTATAAATAAATAATAAATATAAAAAACATAAATAATATGTATATGTCAAAAGTTAATGGGATACCTACCTCAATATTAAGCCTGATGAAAGAAAGACATCAATATTACAAAGCAAATACTGACAGACTTGAAATATTAAGGGTGGCGCTGTAGCTCAGTAGATGGCACTGTGCACACACCCGCCCCCCGCCCAACTTCAGGGATGTGGGCGTAAAGCCCACCTGTGTGTGTTAGATGGGCTGGCTTCACTAAATCTCCCATAGCGTGTGTGTCCTGTGACATATCTAAAACTCCCATAGTGTGTGGATCCTGTGGCATATCTAAATCTCCCATAGTGTGTGGATCCTGTGATGTACTGGCTTCACTAAATCTCCCATAGTGTATGGGTCCTGTGATGGACTGGCTTCACTAAATCTCCCATAGTGTCTTGATCCTGTGATGCACTGGCTTCACTAAATCTCCCATAGTTTATCCCTGTGATGGACTGGCTTCACTAAACCTCCCATAGTGTGTGGGTCCTGTGAAGGACTGGCTTCACTAAATCTCCCGTCGTGTGTGGATCCTGTGAAGGACTGGCTTCACTAAATATCCCCTCAAAACTATGGGTGCGTTCGACTTGGGCTTAGGTCTGTCTGCAGCTGACGTGACGTGGAGTGAGATCTGCACAAGTGGAGTATAAACTGACTGCAGCCAAGTCGGACAACTTCTACTCCTCGTAGTGTGTGTGACCTGACTTCAATGGCAGTACTGCCAGAAGGATGTAGATGAAGCTATACAAATATCACCTACATGCACATTACTTCTTTTACAATAACCAACTCCTGATCCAAACTGTTAGCAGTGGAAAAAAAATAAACTATTGTGTATAGTGGCCCTGTGTAAAAGGACAGCTGCCAGGAAAAAGGTCAAATACATGTATTTAAAGGATTCAAAGTTTTTATTGTCATGTACAGAGTACAATGCAATTCTTACTTGAATGCCTTCTTCACAGACTGGACGATTAAACAAATAAAGCAGCACAACATTACAGTAACTAACAATAAATAAACCACCAACTTACGTCTACTATTAGAGCATTTTAGTAATTTATTTAAACTTTATTTTACCAGGTAAATTAACCAGTTCTCACTGCTTTACGTGATATTTGGGAAAAATAGCAGATAACGCATGGGAACTTCCTGGGTTACAAACGCCATGCGTGTAATTAAACTCTTCAATAAGGGCAAAGTTGTGTCGTCACAGAGGCGGCTCCAGTTTGTGCAGCCGGCTGAGAGGTGCTGCACGATCTGCCTTAGGTCGTCATGCTCTCGTGAGGTTTTTGGACCATTTGACATTGTGACGCGTGGTGACGTTTTGCAGTGCTGGCTTAAGCAGGACAAAAAAATCTAACCATGATGCATTGCGTAAGGGCCTGAATGCATTGCTTTAAGCCAGTGCTGTAAGCGGCTGCGTAAAGTCGAACGCGCCCATTGTTACGCTCTGGAAATGGCATCAAGATAAGTGTTATTAGCCCAATAAATCATGAAAAACGAGGTTTAAAATTTTCTACATGAAGTGCAGGGAGACTATCAGTTAATATGTATGATTTAGTGTTGTTTTGTGCTATAGTATGGGCTGAAACCTGCGGTTATCATCAAAAACAAAATGCGGTAATCGTAAGACAAACTTTAATTTGTGTACGCCAATGAATTTTAGTTTTAGTATTAACAGGAATGTTAAATCTGCATTTGCATAATTTCAAACTTATGCTGGACTTGTATTTTTAATTGATCCACCTCATGTTCTGGATCTTATACTTACTGGACTGTATGCTTATCTGTTATATAGGCTATACAGTACATAAAATAAAAATGCATATAATTTTTTTTATCTAACTGAAATGTTTAATTATTTGGGCTAATGGCAATTAAAAAGTTATAGTCTATGTTTATATGAAACATGTGTATACTTGCTGCATTTTATGTATTTTAACCATATAGGGTACATATTAGAGAACGTAACACCTGCAAATGTATAAAGGAACGGCTTTGATTTTGCCACCCCACCTGATTTCCATGCCACCCTCATGCCACCCTAAGAAAATTTCTCTAGATCTGCCCCTGAGCATCCTTTTAAGGTGGCTTTCAATGTAATAAAGTAACAAGCGTAATATTGCAATTAGGGCATAATGCCTTTCGCAACAGTCGTCCCAAAGCGCTTTACATGAATGTGCTGTGATACATCATAGAGAGAAATACAGGATGGGAAAAACAAGGAAAGAAATTAAATAAGAAAAGTCAGAAGACAATGGAGGAGAGGAACCAAAAACCTCTGGGGGTCCAAGGTCAACTGGCTGCCCAATCCCCCTGGGCATACTAACCCACTAACATACTAACATTACTCAATCATCATACAGTGGTCCTGGTGGTGGATCATGTCAATTTAAATGAGACAATTTGCCTACAACAAGATCCAAAGCAATAAAGGTATTCCAACCCCCCCTCCCCCGCCCGCCCAGCTCATTTTTAGGGTCTTCCTGTCCACTCAGGGCCATTTTCTATTGTTTGTCTGACTTTCACTCTCATTTGGAGTCAGCTGTCAAGCCCCC
>JAODKC010000036.1:505184-516155 GCA_026777985.1 Mormyrops attenuatus
TCTATCTTTTCACTGATGTAAGAAAACTTATTTATTCCTGTTGTACACTAAAGAGGACATGCTGTGAAATTAAAAATCTAAATTGTAAGATGTTTTATTCCCTCCAAAGACAGAAAATCACAAATAACCTGAAATTGAAAGACACTTTTTTCCTTGGGTCTCAGGAGGATATGGCACTCTTCCTGCAGACCAAAGACATGTCACTAGGTGAAGCAGTGTTTCTAAATGTCTCATAGTGTGTGAGTGAGTATGTGAATGGGCCCAGTGAAAGACTGGCATCCCGTCCTGGGTGTCCCCAGCCTTGAGCTTGGGATAAGCTCCAGGCCTCCGGGCAGCCGTGACCAGGATAAGTGTAGAAGACAGATGGAAGGATGGATGGATGGGGTATGAGTAGTGTTGCACTACAGCTGCAGAAAGCATGGAGGAAGCATTGAAGAAACAGAGGAAGGAGTGAGGAAATGTGAGAGAAAGCTGCTGCAGAGCTCAGTCAGACACATTTGCTTTTTGGTTATCTGTGATTGGTTATCCGTGATTGGTTATCTGTAATTGGTTATCCGTGATTGGTTATCTCTGATCGCTTATCTGTGCATGCTGAAGAGCTTGACTTGCATGTGTTTTTCTGCTATGTCTGCTTCCGAGCAGAGCACAGGTTGTGTGTCATCTTGTCGTCTTAATTGATCTAGTTTTTTTACACATTGAAATTAATAGCATTTATGTCTCTGACTAGGATTTCACTGGTGTGTCAGCAACACACATACTTTTTGCTGTTCTTGCTTCCTCATTGGGTAAGTTATGCTTGTTTATGTAAGTTATGGTTCTCACGTATGTCTTTGCACATAATATGTGAATTGACAATAAACTATCTTTGAATCTTTTGAATGCTTAGACTGCAATAAGCTCCAAACTCACGTATGCGTTCACCCGTCTTCGAGTTGCCTCGGCAGGCACTAAGACCTGCCGTTTGAGATGGTCACAGAGAAGGGCTGCTTCCCTGAGGGAATTCTGTCCTGCACGCACTTCAGCTGTTGGGAGTCAGTCACCATGCCAGGCTCACCATAGCACCTGTCAGATGGTGGCAGTACTGCACCATTGTTCTGGCTCTGAACCTTCCCACGATGCCCTGTCATATGTAGTGTGACATTTATCCACTGCTCTCAGCCTGATACTGTGTGATGATCTGGTAATTGACACGTCTTCTGTGGTGAAAATCTCTAGAGAAGCACCTTTACGGTATATTGAGCCATAATAGTGGTATTTAGTCTGTCTCTCTCCCTGGCTGTCCTGGTTTTTTGAGATTCTAGAAATAGTTAAATCCTAGAATGGGACAAGATCTCACCCTTTCATAAGTACTGTATCCGAAAGTTTTTCAGTGTCCTCTGGGGGGCCCAGGCTGGCCTGGCTGGGAGGGTCCAGCAGGCCAATCAGCAGCCCTGTACATCAGGTTCCTCTTGTACATGCATTTAATATCTCCTTCTCAATATAGAAAAGACAAGGAAGTGAGGGTGGGATTCTGTATCTCCTAAGGCAGTGTTTCCCCGATCCGGACCTAGGGGCCCACAGACGGTCCTGCTCTAAGGCCTAAAGTGAAGTGACTAGACAAATAAATTAGTGTGTTCTGTTCTGTCTTGTTTTTTGTTAAAAAATCTCTAATAAAAATTTGGTCACCAAAAAAAAATTAGACAAATAAATTAGCTGCTGTTGACACGGAGGTCTGCAGAGTAATACCACTGCAAATCACCTCTCTAAGTGTCTGTAGCACCAAAAACGGCTCTTGTGCCATTTGTCTCTCCTGTCTTCATTTGGCTTCATGGCTTATCCTGCAAGTCAAACAGGACAGTACATTTCTTGCTACTGTGTACTTTTACAGTGCCATTTATTTACTTGGCAGATATGTCTCTCAAGAGTAATGTACAATTGATGCAAATAATATATAACTTGCCGCTAAACTGCTTTCAATGAGTGACCAGTAACAAGTTAGTTGTGGGTAAAAGAGCCTCTAGCGACACTGCTTATAACTTGGGACCAAAAAAGCAACAGAAAGACACTCAAGAGAATCTAGTAAGAAGAAATACTTACAAATGAAAAATCCAACAGCTCCGAAGGTCAGCAATGTGCCAGGCTCATCTCTTTGTCATGTGATATAATGTGAGGATGGGAAATGACTCACACATCACACCATCCGGCGTTCTCTCTTCATGGCTGCAGCATTGCACACGGCCTCTGGTGGAGATCCACCTCTCGGCTACGAAGCCCCGCCTCTCAGTTATGAAGTCCCGCCACTCTACTGCAAAGCCCTGCCTCTCGGTTATGAAGCCCGTATTACTGCCAGCCGTTTGCGGCGACCTGCCATCCAGCTGCAACATGCTTCCCTATTCTGTCCCATCGGCTTTTCTGCTTGTCATTCAACAGGTAGTTAAAATGCTATCAAGGCTGTGTCTTTCTCCAAAAGTCATGAGGACTGCGGCTCCCAATAAAAAGGGCTTCCTGGGGACCTTATTCTACACACGGAGATGACCGTGAGGGTGCATTGTGACTTTGGTTTGTAGTTGAGGGTTTGGATCACTTCAGCTCTAAGTGCTTTTTGTGAAATGTAACATCTTCAGTTACACGCGTGATATCTATTACATAGTCCGTCCATCCATCCATCCATCTTGTGAAACAGCTGATCCTATGCAGGGTTGTGGGGAGTCTGGAGCTGATCCCAGAGGCTACGGGCACAAGGCAGGGAACAACCCAGGATGGGGCGCCAACCCATCACAGGGCACACTCACACAGACCATTCACACCTATACACAGTCATCTAGATATATATACAATGTACATACTAGTGATCAGCACCCTTGCATGTAATTTGCCAGCTGAAAACAAAAAATTATATGATGAACTGGACAGCAGCAGAGTGACTCAGCGGGTAACAGTGACATTTTTGGAGTTGGGGGTTGGGACTGTTTGCTTTTACCAAGAAAGGTCTGAGAGACCCACACAAGGGAAGAAGGTGCAAACTGCACACCAAGAAGCAGGAGGTATGACCAAACCAGACTAACAACCCAGAGGAAAGAAAGCACCGACTGCAGACAAACACTCGTCTGTGTAAATTAGAATGCTGCTTACAGAAGGTTCATCAGCAACCGCCCAGAAACCCCAGCATCTAAGCATATTAAGTACACAGCTGAGACTTTGTCGCAAGGCGTCTGATAACAGAAGAATTTAAGGCCAGAATCAACATCTGATATAAATTATGATACTTAAGCCTGTAGAAAATGTACAGCATGCAGTTTCCTGGTCCAAAATAGGCTGAACTATTAGATGAAAATGAAAGTGTCTTAAATAAAGCAAAAACCGCTGTCCCGGAAGCATTTCCTGCAGGACTGAACACAAACACCTTCCTCCTTAAATATCTATCCTTTCATTCACCTTGGCCAGCCGGGGCAGATCCCAAACAAGGAAGGAGGGAGGGAGGGAGAGAGAGAGAGCCAGGCAGATCCCAAACAAGGAAGGAGGGAGGGAGGGAGAGAGAGAGAGCCAGGCAGATCCCAAACAAGCAGAGACAGAGAGAGAGAGAGAGAGAGAGAGAGAGAGAGAGGGGCATATCCCAAACAAGCAGAGGGCGAGAGAGGGCGAGAGAGCCAGGCAGATCCCAAACAAGCAGAGACAGAGAGAGGGAGAGAGAGGGAGCGAGAGAGAGCGAGAGCCAGGTAGATCGCTAACAAGGAGGGAGGTAGGGAGAGAGAGAGAGAGAGAGAGAGAGAGAGAGAGAGAGAGAGCCAGGCAGATCCCAAACAAGCAGAGACAGAGAGAGGCAGAGAGAGAGAGCCAGGCAGATCCCAAACAAGCAGAGACAGAGACAGAGAGAGAGAGAGAGAGAGGGGCATATCCCAAACAAGCAGAGGGCGAGAGAGCCAGGCAGATCCCAAACACACAGCCTGCCCGTCCTCCAACAAGAAAAGCCACAGAACCTCCAAAAACAACAACAAATCCATAAAGAATTCAGCAATTGTATTACAAAGTCTCTTCAAAAATATTCACTTGAATAATGTTCATGTCGTTTAAAAAAAAAAATAAACTGCCATCACATTCCAAAACCACACTTTCTTGTCCTGAATCCATAAAATGATCCTTGAAAATGTAAAAACATCAGACAAGATTATAGATATGTGCATCTGTCAGAAAGTCTTACATTGAGGCAGTAGTGCATTTTCCACAATGTTCATATGTACACTCCTTTCAGACGTACGTATGTCCGAGTGTTTAATGTCTAACGGTTGGTATATAGTCATGTGGTGAGTAGTGGCTGATTAAATTTTTTGTTTTTAAATTGCTCAGACATAGGAAAATAGTAGTTAAATGCAATTAATACATTTTTTTTGTTTCAAGCTGATGACTGTGACGACTCCTTAAAAGACCGCAGCTGACATCCCAGTAGGGGTCTGAAGCACTGAAATCCCATATCAGAGATAGCTTCTGTCCACTTTCTTGGCAGCTCCAGTACAAGCAGGCGGCTTCTGGCCCTGAGAAAGAAACACACAGCATTTAATAGCTTTAGGTCAAGGCAAGGGAATCTCTCATAGCAGCAGCTCATTAACACCCAGCGAGTACTGAGTGAGTACTGAGTGAGTACTGAATCACACAAAAACGTACCCTAAAAAAAACCAGGTTCAAACATTTACTCCCATTTAACAGAATGATGTCACCCTCTTGATGAGCAGTCACACTCATGGCATTTACAGGGCAGCCATTATAGCTTTCACTCCCCCCACAACCCTCCCAATGCAGCATGTCACCTTGTACAAGTTGCAGACCAGCATGAAAAGAGACGAGGTCGCCTTTTGCTCTAGGTCATCAGTGTGTTCCTGCAAAGAGATGCACCATATTTCTGCACTGGATAATATCCATCAGAGCCACACTGGAAATCTAAACCTGGGTTTGGATCACCACGCCAGACCCCCCCCCAAAACAGTCACTCTTTGGAAGCTCAGCCTAACAGCACTTCTACACAAGCAGGCTCACTTTTCCCCTGCTTTGGATAAATGAACAGCAATGGAAGTGCCTCTTACTCCATTGATGGTCACCCAGGGCACGTAGTCGTGGGGCGGGTTGAGCGCCTGCGTCATCTGCGCATTCTCATGCATCAGCTGGTTTCCCAGGTCTCCCTTGACACAGGTCATGACAGTGCCCCAGTCCACATTTGGCTCGTAAAGTTGAAAACACTAGGAGAACAGAGTCAGAATGTCAGGCGAGACCTCCACTGCACGCAGTGCCGCTCAAAGGAACCTAAACACCCACCGCTCACTACCACCATAGCATAAAAACAGCAACACGTGTTCATGCTAATTGTCAACTTCCGAATACAAGCAGCCTAGACCTCTCGTCCTAAAATTAATAGAGTATTATAGTTTATGGGCAGATAAATGTCAAATTCTGATACATACGACTTGGGCAGACTTGATAACATCTTCAGATGATTCCATGCAGTAGATTATTGGAAAGGCCAATTTGGTTAAATTCATAATGCAGGCCTGTGGGAAACAGGAGGCAGAACTGCAATGAAACAAATACATATTGATATGTTGGGGGAAAAGAAAGAACAACACTGTGTCCACACCTCAATCATGTTTCCCAGACACTCGTCTTCACCGTGTTGACAAGCGAACGTATAAGGAGGCTTCTGACCCGACTCCTAGGATAAGCAAGGACAGCGTGAGCAGGAGCGAGACGTCAGGGTTGCACGCCAACGCACCATCTGACGGTTTACCGTGCTGTGCATTCCTCACCTGTGCATTGCCGAAAGGAACCAGACTGACTGCCATGATGTCATCGAGCATCAGCCATGTGGGATACAACTGCAACACCAGGAACTTCCGGCAGCCAGGACACAAGCTCTCGTAGTACAAAGCCACCTCCACTGGGGAGTCAGTTTGGTTCAGCCCATTAGCCTTCTGCTCCAAGCAGTGCTTCTGTACCTACGCCAAGAGGGAGTCACTCAGGAAGGCACAGATCTGGAGACTCTCCCAGGCAGCCTAGACAATCAGGCAGAACTATACCCTGCATACGACACCAGTAAGACCGGGTGCAGGCACAGACAGATAGTCAGACAGACAGACAGACAGTCACGTCAGAGGTGCCACTGGAAATGATCACGAGATCAGACTTGGTGATTAGGTCGTGCCGTACCGCATCCCACACAGCATATGCGCTAAAAAGCACCGAATTAAGATTTAAGTAATAAAAGGAGATATCGTCATAAATCCATGTGTAAGGACCATCGGGGAGGCGATTCTCGTTTTCATAGCCAGTTCGTAGATAGGTTACGCTTTCAAGTTGCTTAAAATGCGCGTTATTACCAAACACCGTTTGACATCGTTTAGCTAAATATGTATGTTAGTTTATTTATGAATCAGTGCAGGAACCTACGGAAAAAGGAAAGTTAAGATTTTAACCGAACTTCCTTTATACATTGACAGCGTAACAAACTTAATGACATCCTATAACATTTATTAGGCCTAAACAGAAAATTTGTAATAAAAACGTAAAAAACATTGTTGTCGTTACTTTTCATATAGTGGTATTATAACACAACAAAGGTAACTACATTTCGGGATGGCACTTAATAAATGCCGGTTCGCCTGTTTTTGTTTTTAGATTTGCTGAAAAATACCAAGCGCAAGCAAACGAGGTCACTTTCGGTTTTAAATGGATGATTAAGACTAACCAGGCTTCCGACCCCACTAACGAGACAATAAAAAGCGAACGTACCCCGCATTTCTCCGCTATCTCCGGGGAGCGGCACCACTGCCCCGGGGGGTACAGACAAGGCGGGCTGGGTCTGCACTCGCTGCTCTCCAACACGAAGCAGAAGCCGATGAGGAAAAGCCCCAGAGAGACAATCATCTTTCTCGGTGATCTTGTAGAAGTAAATCAAAGCTTTTAGTGCCGTGGTACTTATATATTGTACCCGTACAGAAACTCCTCCTTCGCGGCGCTTCCCTCTCAGTCGCCTTCAGCACCGGCCCTGCGTCGGTACATTTTAGTGAATAAGCACCCTCGTCGGGTATGTGACACACTGCATGATTATGGGATTTTCCATATTATGAAGTATGTTTGTTTTGGTGTTTGTAACTGAACCAGTATGGAAGTTACAGTATTTTATTTGTAATATAACCATACATATCATCTAGTAATCTATTTTCCTTTCCTCTGCGGTCCATCATACCAACCAGTGACGATCAAATTTATACGTAGCCTAATTCGTATTAAGTTTATGAACACTGAATTATATCGTCGATACAGTAATAACCAGTAATATCTACCATGTTAAATCAAACATTAAACAAATCAAGCGGCCCACACGGGTCGTTTCGAAGGAAAACTGCAACAAAGTTTCATTTCCTTCTCAAGACTTACAGTAAATGACTTGTTTTTTTTCTTGTGGTTTTATTAATCTTAGTAATAGGTCCAGCCTTATGCCGAACATTTGGTTATATATAAACAAACCATCCAGTTCACACTTCCCGTTTGAATACACCGCCGTATTGATTAAATGCAGTTACAGGTCCTGCCGGATGTTGATGCGCTCGGAAACCCCCGAAAGGGATCTGGCGCTACAGCCTGACCGCGGCGCAGAAACGCGGGCAGAGGCGCGTTTTCACTGCGTCGCTCCCTTAGCAACTGCTGACTACGTGAACTGTCAACTTTTTCATTGGTGTTACTTTGGAAAATTTCACAGCGCAAACACATCATGCAGAACTCTATTTAAATGTGAAAATAACGGTGCGATATTCCCCATATTCTGTTGATTTTGTTACTTCTTTGCAAATATTAACATTAAAACAAAGAACTAAAAGCAAACTGATTCGACTCTCGTGTTAATTTGTAAAATCGTTTTTAGGAACGTGTGTGTTTGTAGAGAGACTGAATTTTATTTTCGTTGAGCGACGGTGGTACATATAATTGGGAGACGTTTTCAGAGCAAACCAGCTTCTGTTCCACTTGTGCATTGTCTGGTTTGATTTAGAATGAGGAAGGAGTCCAGTCGCAAGGATGACTGGAATAGTAGCCAAATCGATTTGTTTTTCTGTTAAGAAACTTGTTTTGCAAAAGTATGTTGTTTGGTGGAACGGGACTAAAATTTCCCTCTATCTGTCTGTGCCCGTCATGCCGGTGTTGCTCGAAACTACAACTGGGCAACGGTCTGCACGTTAGAAGACGGATGCAATAGTTCCATTCAACCAGGGATGGGGGGGCAGTGCCCCCGTGACAACATGCATGCCCCCCGTGGCCTCCCGACATACGAATGCTACTTGAGTCTGAAATAAATGTAACATTACTACTATTATTTACATGTTATATGTAAGCTAAAATTCTGTGCGCTGAGAACAGGCGAAAGACACTTATAAGCACATTTCCTTGACGGACGTTGGTGCGCCGGGTGGTCGAGTCACTAAAGTTAATGACAGAAAAAAATAAACAAGCTTGTGGAAGTAAGACAATCATAAATCAGAGTGAATTACAAATATGTAAGTGACTACAGAGCATTGAATAAATTACATCAGTTTTCAAAATTCTTTTGATTCTTAATCATGGCAATCTAGTATAAGTAGCACTTGGAGGATATTAAGTAAATTAAGTCATTAAGTCAAATGCATCTGCCCCCCCTAACAGAACAACTGGCCTCAGTCTGCATCCCCAGATGAAATGATATAGAACCGCCATTGCATTCAACGAAAATCACAGCACAATGTGCATGGTTCAGCCTGCACTCCCTACTGGGGATGTGTCAGAAATCAGCTACTGTGACAAACAGGTTATGGGGCGTAACTGTAGGAAATGCTGACCAAGGACTTTATGGGTAATGAACTTTAGCATGTTTTAAACATGCTCTACTTTTATGGCCTTTTACAATAATGTGTGAGCGATTGGTGCACTTGAACAAGAGCAGAATGATTCTGATGTGGTAACGCCCCCCCGCCCCGCTGTCCACAGTATGGTATGCTGGTTTATAAAACATCACAAAAGGCAGATACAGGAAGGCTGGGGGGGCAGATGCGAGGAAGGATCAGCCTGTCAGGGGGCGGATGAGAGATGGATCCACCTGTTGGAACCCGGTTGTGGGGAAGGAACAGCCTGTTGGAGGGCAGATGCGGGGAAGGATCAGTCTGTTAAGGGGCAGATGAGAGATGGATCAGCCTGTTGGGGGCAGGTGCGGGGAAGGATCAGCCTGTTGGGGACAGATGCGGGAAGGATCAGCCTGTTGGAGGGCAGATGTGGGGAAGGATCAGTCTGTTAAGGGGCAGATGAGAGATGGATCAGCCTGTTGGGGGCAGGTGCGGGGAAGGATCAGCCTGTTGGGGACAGATGCGGGAAGGATCAGCCCGTCGAGGGGCAGATGAGAGATGGATCAGCCTGCTGGGTGGCAGATGCGGGGAAGGATCAGCCTGTCGGGGGCAGATGTGGGAAGGATCAGCCTGTTGGGTTGTCTCCATGTTTGGTGCTGTGAAGCCAGAGACTGTTTTCAGGCGTGCATTGCATGTCATTTGTGATGTCTCTCCTGTATGCCTTGCTGCCGAAGCACTGTTCGTCCTTCCATCTGAAGCAGCGCCAGCACCTGCCTGCCATCACTTGCCTCCCCCCGCTTTGAGACTCAAATGTTAAAATTTGGACAATGTGAATTAGGGCTTTGCCATCTTGCTCATTTGACTTCCTCTGCCGGCCCCTGGAAGATGGGCTCCCCCTTTGAATCTGGTTAGGGTTAGGGCTTCCTCTGCTGGCCCCTGAAAGATGGGCTCCCCCTTTGAGTCTGGTTAGGGTTAGGGCTCCCCCTTAGGGTCTGGTTAAGGTTAAGGCTTCCTCTGCCGGCCCCAGGAGGATGGGCTCCTCATATGAATCTGGTTCCTGTCAAGGCTTCTTCTTTCTAGGGAAGATGGTGGCGCAGGAGGTAGTGCTATCGTTTGGTAACCAGAGAGTTGTAGGTTCAAACCCTGGTTCCCTGTCAAAGTGTCCTTGAGCAAGACACTGACCTGCTCCCGGTGTGCCTTGCCTTGCATGGCCCTCACCAGTGTTATTCCTTGCCATTGTCACCTCTGGTTTGCTCACTGGAGGGATAATTTGTAAAGTGCTTTGAGACAATGCAATGTTGTGACAACAGGCTAAACAAATAAAATTGAATTGGAAAAAAAATTTGATTTCCTGATTTTCGTGGCCCTCTTGCTCATACTCCGATTACAGTCACATGATTATAAGTGGAGGCATCTGATGTTTATGGTGCTTTAGCAGAAGTTAAAGATTCCCTTAAATTTCCTAGATTTAATGACTGGTTGCACAAGGTAAAGTTCACATGATCTATGGCACAGGTGTCAGACTCCAGTCCTGGGGGGCCAGAGCCCTGCACATTTTTGGGTTTCCCCTCGTTTAACACACCTGATTCAACTTCTTGTGCTAATACCCACATAGCTGTTGAGCTGAATCATTTTTGGTAGAACAGGGAAAGAACTAAGCTACACGGGGCTCCGGCCCTAGGGAAATTTAAGGCAAAGTATGAAGATACAAACACATCACTTTTCCAAATGTAACACATACACATATTTCAGTGTACACAGTATGCATAATCTCTAGTGGACACAGGGGCAGTGTCTATGGGAGAAAAGTTCGCATGATTCCTGAGTCAGAGGGGCCTTAAACAAATTTGGAATATAATTGGTCTGGGTTGGGGGCCCAAAACTTCAAAAGAAATCATCTAATTCATCTAATTAATAATCTAATCGTTTAGTGAGACCCAAATAGATTTCCTAATCATTTTTAAATCTTAACCAAGGGAATTGTGTAAGAATGTATTTGTTCTTATGTACCTGTGTGCATCAAATAGTCAAAGTTCAGTTCAACCAGTGGCCTGTGTACTACGAAGCGGGGTTACTGGCTTATTGGGGTAACTTGTCGGATTTAAGGTAGCACAGTTTAAATGGACTTCATATTCGTTCA
>JAODKC010000036.1:516255-538702 GCA_026777985.1 Mormyrops attenuatus
GGGTGATTCAGGAAATGTTCTGAAAGACGTATGGCTTTTTGAACTAGTGCGCCATCTTCCCCTCTTTCCCTCTCTCTCTTACGGACACTGTCACACTGTCTCAACCCCAAACTTGGGCCCCAGCTCACCCCTAAATCCCCCCTCTCTCTCCTCTCTGACAGGCATGGGAAAATTGTCCACTTGCCATGCTCCCACAACGCCGTTGTCCCGGCAACAGCAAACACAGCCTCTACAATCACATCCCCACGACCAAAGAAATGGCACATTCTCACCAAATGGAAACGTTGAGGGGGCAACTACACAGACAAAAGAATAAATAAAATGGCCCCTCGCTCTGGGCTACTTTGTGTGTCTCTCTCTTATATTCTTTATGACGGAAAAGTGTAAAGCACTGAGGCTGATCAATGTGTGTGAACGTGTTACCGACATGTTAGCGACGATGCTAATCGCCAATTCTCATCTTAGCAGGCAAACATACGACACGACATCTGTATCAAAGATTCCATCTGTTAGAAAACATCACTGAAAAATATACATGCTAAAGACCTCCACAAACTCATTAGTTTCCATATTTTTGGTAGACATTCATTTTTTTTATCAAATATTTCATCATCAGCTATTTCGTAATCCAACATGGATGCCAACTGCAAACCCATACGATCAATAAGAATTCCTGTACATGTAAACAGATGTACTGGTCACTCTGTGATAAGCCTTAATGATGCAATGGGAACTGGACTGGGGTCAGCCGTATGCCAACGAGCCCGGTAAGCTGGCTCTGCCAATGGGCTTCTCTCCATCACCCCTCCTGCTCAGTCAATCGGCCATTGTATGCCCCCCATGGAATTCCGGGAAACAATATGGCTTTGAAGGAGGAGACGGAGGTTAATTTCTGGCCTTTATGTGTGTGAAGCAGAGCAGGATGGAGACTCATCACAAGTCCCACATTGCTGATTAGCAACAGCTGACAGTCCCAGACTAACATAGCAGAAGCCATCTTTTCTGTTCAAGCTCCCTCACTTGCCTGTGCTCCCAGTATAGCACAAAGAGCTGACTGTCCCCCTGCCAGAATGGGCAAGCCACGTTGTACTGAGGAATAGGTATAGAACCATTCAGGCGAGAGAGTTCCACAGAGCCCGAGTAACCTGTGCAGAACGAGGTTAGTTATGGACGATGACTTTTACCCCCTTTTCCTATTGGCTGGTTTATCTGCTCATCAAGCTCAGCAGACCTGTGATAGAGGAAAGTTACAGGAGTGGCTTAAAATGGAACCGCCCCCACGGCTCATTTCAGGACCTCACTTCTCCACAACTAAATGGCTGATCTGAGGGCAAAACTAAAAACTGATTTCTAAATAGTATGTATCTGTCTTTTAGTCAGTGGGGAGTAAATGTGGCTTACAACAACCAGAGACCCCCCCCACACACTGCATCTGAAGCAATCAGCTACTTCAGTCTGTCTGTTATTTACCGATTGTCACTTGATAACAGCAAAAAACAAAAGAAGCAAATGTGACGATAACCAGGTGGCAGTTGGTTGAGACACAAATGCACATTTCCTATCAGCACCATTCATGCGGTTTGTTCATTCTGAGAACTTAAATAAATTTACACAGACAAGGGGACCATTGTTGCGGCAGACAGAAGCAGGCAATGGGTGTGAGGAGCGCTGGTTCAGTGGGAGACAGCATGTGACAGGTCTCCATTGTGACCCTAACGAGGCCCTACCGATGACGTCATCCCCTCCCGCCGGATAGCACAGGACTTAAACAATGGGCTGCTGGATATAGAGCCCCTTTTCATCACGCCAGCAGTACCTGGACATCCTGCAATGACATCACTCTTACCTGGCCTCCACACCATATTTCTTACTCTCTTTACTTTTTAAATATTTGACACATTTCTCCCAAGGTTCTTATGTGCTGCCAATGGTTACTTTATGATCCATTTTATGACATGATAATCCACAGAAAGTTCACAGCTGCTTCTGAAAGCATTAGCCGGCTTTTGCAGGACCTGTAGGAGTGACCTATACCACTCCTGGACCTCAGGTGGACACGACAACCACACCTCTGTAAAGACCGAAGGGCAAAGGGCACAGGAAGGCCAACAACGAGGCACAACCACTTGGATTCCCAAAAAGTTCAGGAGAAACTCATTGAAAAATGGCTAATCACTGAGAGTCTTGTGAAGGCCTACTTCAAAGAACCTGGAATCTGTAATGTACTGCAGTCCACTTAGAAGAGGGAAATTCCTCAGTGCCCTAAAAGCAGCCAGCCTCTCTAATCAGTCCACATGGAGTCAAAGACATACAGAACGGCAAACGTGGCGGCCTGAGCCAGATCAAACACTCAGTTATCCATACAGGTGCGTGTCACAAGCATGCCATGCTTGTGCCAAAGTATACAAATGAAAGACATTCATGAGAGGTGATGACATGACCCTGAAGCGCTCCCATCTGCAGCCTTAAAAGCAGCCCGCAGTCCTGCTCCCAGGATGTAACTGAGTACACTTGAGAAAACAGTGACTTTTTGTGACAGACTGCCTGAATGGGAGGCAAATCTCCGGGGTGTTTGTGGAAATTTAACCCAGTCAAACGGAATGAAACTTGCTTGACAATTGCACATGAGAGCTGATTACGTGAACTGATTTTTTTTTTTTTCATAAAAGGAAGAACTGGTGTTGTGATTACGTTTTCATTGTATTCTATAATTTGATATTCCTGAGAGATTCAATGTCTTTTGTCTGAGGTGATTTTTATCTCCCGATGACTTTTCTTAAGCCGAGACTTTCACAGAGAGTTCAGCGAGCTCTCTCCCAGTTCATCCTGGCTGTAGAGATGTCAATGTTTCAGCAAGACCTTAAAACCATTACACAGCTACGCTCAGTGGTCAGATGTCAAACCACTGCTTCCTAAGCAATAATCTCATCAAGTCACAGCACAGCACTACACAGTCTTTGAGCCTGGAAAGTAAGACCGGCTGCAGCAATTCTGAAATCCAGTGTACAGGCAACTTTACAGCTAGACCAGCAGAGGGAGAATCAGCCAATGAGCATACCTGTAATGAGGCTGGAGACCAGCAGGGGGAGTACGAGCATCTGCAGCATCCGCATAAGCAGCTCACCAGGGAAAGAGAAGTACTTCACTTCACGGTATGACATCTTGTATGGCCGCAGGGAAAAACCCAGCATTATGCCTGAAAAGCAGTATGGACACTTTAATGCTTGGTTTCCACCAGATACATGACACATTAAACAGTTTTCTGTTTGCTAAAATTAACTGTAAACTACAGAACTTCTGTGAACAGGATTTCAGATGTGGTTCAGACTTCTGCGAATGAACAGTGTGTTGATATGACGGGTAAGACTTATAGACACCTTTCAAAAATCAGCAGCCTCTCCACCTCTCCCTACACGGGCCCTCTGGCTACATCCTTTTTGCGTGTCAGTAAGGAATGCCTCAGTGTGTTTCCATTCAGCTCTACACACCTGTGCAGACATGACCGCGTTGTGCTTCAGGTGATGCAGCTCAAATCCAGAAGCATTTCACAGAAGCAGCAACCAGACTGCGAGGCTCCAGATGGCCTTTGCAGTAAAACACTGTTTGTTTTCAGCAAGTGTCTCAGTGATTTTGTATTTATTAATACACCTTGGGGTTGTCATAAAAGTAATTTCGTTGTGTCACACAATGACAATAAAGTGCTTGAATTGAATTGCACTTACATCTCCTGTCCAGGAGTGCTGCTAGAGATTTTGGGCCCGATGAAAGCATATCATATTAGGCCCCCAACCCAGACCAATCAAATTATGTTCCAATTGTTTTTAGGGCCCTTGTCACTCAGGGGACCTTGGAGTCATCCTAACTTTTCCCTCCTTTACAGCGCCCATGCTCCTGTCTCCTTGTAAGTTCAGTGCCATTTAAAATACAGACGCTCCTCTACTTACGAATGAGTTACATTCTGAATGGCTGTTCACGACTTGAAATGTTCGTAAGTCTTTATTCAACACCATTTTAAAGGCATAAGCAAGTACTAAGAACTGGGATACTGGGAGTACGCACACTACGCTGCTGCATGGCGGGAGTAGCGGCCAGAAGTCATAATAGGTGGAATTGGTGCACAGAAAAAAAAATCGATGTTGAGGAAACGGGAGCCCAAGGAACACAATTCGGACTTACAGTCCTCTTCGTTCGTATGTCTGAAAGTTCGTAAGTTGAAAGTTCATAAGTAGAGGAGCGTCTGGTCAGTGTTTTTCTCATAGTTGTCAGGAGACGCCTGACTGTTAGCCAGTTTTACAGCTGGGGTTGATGCAAAAATAAGCTTTCAAAACATGCAGCTCTGTTCTATGTTCTACTCTTGGTGTGAACTTGCAGTTCATGTAAGTAACTCCATATAAATAAGATTGTAATTAATACTGTCACATACACTGCATATGTAGCTATTGCAAACAGAATAATTTTTGTCTGTTTGAGCAGTGAAATGCTGGCGTAAGGCCATCTGTATCCCTCTCCCACTTGCATTGTTTTAGTTGATTGCCTGACCCTTCCTTCCAAACTTGCTTGATTCCCCCCATGGGACCCGACCCAGCAAATTTAAAGGAACACAGCCATGTCTTAAAAGTAATTACTACTCAAGTTTTCATTCATTTGTTATTTTTGCAAGCTCTTCTATAAACATTGTTGCCTCTTGCTTTCAACGGCAAATTGCATGGTGTCCCGTAAGTCATGCGGTATATCCTGGGGGAGCATCTCAGTGGTGTCTACAGGTTTGCACCTACCGACGATGACAGCGGCGACGGTGAAGATGACAAAAGCATTCCTTCTGAGGAAGCTCTTGACATCATCCTTGGTGATGTCCTCCACCTTCTTCTTGGCCTTCAGAGAGCGCAGGTGAATGCCCTCCCGGATCTGCTGGACCCTGCTCCGAGAGCGCGGGTTCTCCCCGTTACTCTGGGTCATGGCTGCTGCTGGTGCTGCTCACTCCGCCTGAACTGCCGGCCGGCCTGGTTCACCCCTCCCAGTTTCGAACAAGGGGACCTCACTGCGGAGAGTATAAGCATGGACAGGAGTCACGCATGCCACCCTAGAGGGACATCAAGAGTCAGGGCAGCTATATGGTGAGAGAAGCTTAACACAAGCAACAGAGGTGAAAACTTCAGGTCCAGAAAGTAGAAATCTGGATCAAGATTCAACCAGTAGTGCATTGTCAACCAACCAGTTGAGAATAAAGATTCACAGTCACAGAGTACTCAACTGGTTGGTTGAAACAAAATGTTGGTCTGGATTTTAACTTTCTGGACCTGAACTTTCCACCTCTGACAAGGAAGACAGAATCCTGGTAAAAACCCAGCCATCATTTCCTATTGGAATAACCCAAGATATTGAGTCAAAAAGAAATACAAATCCAGGATTCAGGTTGTGAAAACAGATCCAGGATGGATCTGAACATGCCACAGATGGCAGACAGCAGGGTGATGACCTCCATCCATTTCTGCATCTAGAGGAAACTCAGGTGTTTTGTTTATATGCTTCAGGTCCCGAGCAAAATAAATGCTGTAGGTCTGAGTCAGAGATGTTTACTGACAAGGTTCATACTACTATTTGCATCATGTATTGCATTTAAGGAAGCAAGTTGTGCTCATTAAGGAATTATTTAGGATGCTCTACCTGTCGGTCTGGTAATTCTGCCTGATTTGTAGCCAATCAAGGCAACCTTGTGAACTCTTGCTAAATCCTTTTCCACTCTCCACTCCTCCACCCTCAGGTGTGGATCCCAAGCTGCGGTTTAACTCAGAGAACAAAATCAAGTCATACACTGAAAATCACTCTGAAGACACGTTCCCAAAACCTTAAACCCAAAGAAACATGACACGTCTTGAGCAAAACCAGTAGAAGATCAGCAAACCTAAGAAGTTCTTTCCCTCTCAAAAGTCCAACAGCAAACCGCCTTCGACAACTTGGAGGACACACGGCCACATGTTGCAAAGGTCTGAGTAACGCAGCCAATCCAGAAAAACTCCCCAGCAGTGCACAAAACAGAAACCTCGCTGTCAGGGGCTCCCCGTTACGGGGGTGGGCACTGAGAAAGCCACATGCACAGGCACATGAGGGAAAGAGACCACAGCAGTGCGACCGGAAATTGCTATATGAGCTGGAAAGTAAGAGAAGGTGCTAACAGACCTTTAGCGTTCAAAGGGGTGCTTCTCCCAGATGTCTCCCTTTCCTGTCAGTACTGAAGGTGCTTCTCTCCACAGAGGAAAAGTCCCGTCGCACAGTTACAGAG
Organism: Mormyrops attenuatus; assembly: GCA_026777985.1. Taxonomy (NCBI): domain Eukaryota; kingdom Metazoa; phylum Chordata; class Actinopteri; order Osteoglossiformes; family Mormyridae; genus Mormyrops; species Mormyrops attenuatus. The sequence continues at coordinate 522,536 of JAODKC010000036.1, forward strand.
TTAACTAGCCCAGCAGATAATAGAAGGGAGCGAAGCAGCAGAAATGGACCGGTAGGCGGGGAGAGCCTCGGGAAGACTGAGGACGCCTCTCATGCTGCAGACCCTCAGAGAAGTGGGAGGAGACTGCCAGCTCAGCTCTGGGGAGGGAAGAAAGGAGAAGCCCGCCCCTTTGGACAGAGGGGCCCGGGAAATAATGAGGGAGTCCAGCTGGGGAAAATGTGGACTTGTTCTCTCCTCAGTTTGTCTCAACCTGCTTTCACAATGTTGATTTGGCTTTATCAGAAATGCAAATCCGGGCTTCCGGGATGTACAAGACCGGGGCTGGTTCACACTGGTGTGTACTGGGGTGCACTAAGATAGAGACACACACAGAAATACATTTAAACTCGGCAGTGCTGGAAGTGCACCATATAAGAGTTACTTCGGTCATGGTCATGAAGAATTAAAATGATTCAGGGCAGATACTAGCCGGCAGATTGACTCGATGGGAATTGTAAGCCGATCACCCGGCTAAAGGAAAAGTCGTGAAAATGAACAAACGGGAGAAAAGGTTTGCATTTTTTTGGTCTGTTTCTGCCTCTGTCTCACTTTTTTTTCCAGCACATTGCGATCAACACTCTTATAACGCAAGTAAAGTGTAATTTGGGGTGGGGGGGTCTGAAGCAGTAATGAAAGAGTCTTTGTTGGAAAAAGGAAAAAAAAATCCACCAGTGAGAAAAAGTTTATTAAGTGTACCTCAGCTCAGGAAATGTGGTGAAAAGGGTTCAACCAAACCGTATAAAAGTGCACTTCTCAAACAACACACAGAGACTTCATCTTAAGGTGACAGAAAAACAGTTTTTAAGAAGTAGCGACCCCTAATGTGCCAAATTTACTGACATCTTTCAGTTTGCATGCCTGTTTACATTTGAGGACCTGCGACCTCCACATGAATGAATGGAAAGTTGAGAGTAAAACTACGACACTGGGTCTGCAAACCTCAGAAACGTGCAATGAGCACCCATCACTTGCTGTGATGCACTGGAGGAAGCACCAAAGGAAAATAAAATGCACCCAGCTAAAGTTCAGGTCTTCAAGCTCAAAGGCAGTCTTGCTGTTACACTTGACACTTGACAAATGAATGACGCACAGCCGGCTGGTCGAGAAAAATCTTCATGAGTAAAATAGAGCCAGCTGTGCAGATGCCTGGTTAACAGTTTCCAGGGTTATGCCATTCAGATATGGGTGTTAAAAGGCAGTGCTACCTTAATTCCTCCATTAGATGGACTCATCACGTCTGGACACTATGGGACGGCGAACGGGTTATGGGAAAGGGGAACATTAACCGAGGGTATGAATTACAGCGCAAATCTCATTTGAAAAACTGCACCTGGATATCTGCCAATGGGCTCACTCACCTGCATGTTTGTAAAAAAGCACAAACCAAAAATACCCCACAGGGTGATGTGTAGCTCAGTGGGTTAGGAGATTCTGCCTGGGATCAGAAAGTTGCAGAGTCGGCAGAGTAATTTCCCCATCGGGCCCTTGAGCAAGGCCCTTAATCCCGAATTGCGCCAGAGACTGCCTAAGCCTGCTGTCACAAAACATGCATATTATCTTGGATAAATGCATCTACTAGATATGACGTACCAGCCATGTCTTGTCTGGCTGGTCTCCATATGTATTTGTAGTGCATAAAAGTAGTGGACTACTTAATACCAAAGAATGACTTTTAAGTGAGGGTCTTCTTTGAGCAGAAGACCCGAGATGAATGGAATAGCTGGGGACCGGCTGAGCGACACAGATGCTCGTTTTCTCCCCAGGCGCAATAGCTCTCCGTACCCATCAGTTTAGCCTGTTGTTGCCCGGATCCCGGGAGAAGGACGCTGATGCTTCCGTAGGGTTGCAGACCTAGGGGATTGTTTTGAGAATTTCCCAATCCCTGCTCCCTGACTGCTATGCGCAGCTAGGACGTGTCATTCTTAGGCCCATGGAATGTGCCTGGATTTTCCCAACCAAGTAAAATCACAGACATTGCCAGGCTTGAATGACTAATTTGTGCTATAGAATTTTCTTCTAATTCCTCGCCCAGCATCCCAGGCCGCTCTTACTCTCTAGCAAACACGAGGAGGACCAGCACAAAAGAGCTTTTAAGCTTTGCTCTCGTTACTTTACATGTGAGCAGAAGATAGTTTGTGGCAGACAAACAGCTCCTGAGTACTAATTTGCTGTGAGAATAAGCCGAGTGCGGCAGCTCCCAGCTCCAGCCTGAGAAAGTGTGGATTACTTTCAGCACCTATTCAGCCAGCTAGGCAGAGATCGTGAGGGCGAAGACACAGAAAAGCAAGGCCATTTAAAGACCCCCGCTCCCTCGGAAAACATCTCAGCAAATACTGTCACAAAAGATTATTCAAAGTTATATCGAAAAAACTGTAACACTTAAAGCAATCAAATAAATGCATTATAGGTACCATCATAATGCATTATGATGCATTCTTAAAGTATTACAAACACAGCTATAAATATTTATAAAAAGTCATGACACATTATAACCATGTTTATTATACATTATGAATGATCGATGAAGCTCTCATCTATAATGCACTGTAGATACCTCCATAATGCATTATAATGGTCGGTATAAGCCTTAAGGATGTCATTTATAGTGCAAAATAGATGAAAGCTTCACAGAGAATTCATAATGCATAATACACCTGGCTATAATATGTTATCTGCTTTTAATCATATGTGCAAAGATCGAATCTTCATCACTGGATAATTCAAGTTAGGGTTTCAGTACCTAAGGGTAGATGGTTTTATTTGTGCGTATCTGCACACACCCATGCTGGATTCTCTCATCTTTTATGCCCCGGGTACCAGGTGTGGCTCAGAGGAGCATAAAAACACAAGTTGTCACTTTACCATCCGACACATGTACTGTAAAACATGCGCCATTGTACCGCTACAAAAATGACACTATGGGCTCCGTTAACCTGAGGAAGACTGCAATCAGTTTCATTGATGAAGATGATGCTGAGAGTGTTCCTTCTCATCTTCCTGCCAGGATTCTGTAAACGGAGGTTTGATCCAGACATTCATGGAACCTCCTCTGTGGACCATGATCTTCAAATAATTTTCCAAACTTTCATAAATGAAAAAACAAAGTCTCCACGAAGAGTTCAGCAGCAACTAACATTTTAAAGCTAATGAATTTAGAATATCTGACACGCTTTAAAAAGCCTAGAGTTAATATAGCAATTTCTCCATTCAAGAAATAAGATTTGGCAGGAAGTGAACTTTCACATTTATTGGATGAAAAGTTGAAAACAGATGCCAGGGAAATGCTAACATATTTCTCATATGTGCTGTGATTTCCTGCTGTCAGCCTTATCTTGTTTGGAGGACTCTCCTTATTAAAATGAGGCTGGCCAGCCAGCCACGGCAAACCGAACGAAGCAGGACCGAGTCTGACGTGAAATAGTGGGTCACGACCACTATAAACGCAGAAGCCACGTACAATAGACACGCCACGTTCTTTGAAGCCGTCTCGGGCATCGGCTGGGCGGCAAGCCCTTCAGAAAGACGGGGGAAGGGAGGCTGCACAGTCATCCAGAACAGGGGAATGAGGAGAACAGAGAGGGAGCTGACCGAAAGGGTTTTAATGACCAGATGTGATGATTTAGGGAGCGTGTATAATGCAAGACGTCTGTTATGAAACAGACACTCCCTCCACCCATCACAGGACACCCAGCTCCTTCTGTTTCAGAAGAGCCGTGGAGTGCAAAACCGCAGGACAAACATTGGCATGCATCGATCTTCTTATGAGCACTTATTCTGGAGCATTTGTGGGGACTCCCCATCCTGCACCCCGAGCACACCAGAAAACAGGACTAACTCATTAACATGACACAAAAGGCGACACGAAAAGATATCCATCATTTGCTGGGCCAGCCAGCCTGAGAGTGGCCCAGCATTTAGGGCAGGGGTCTCAAACTGTCGGTTTTTATCTTACTGTTTAATCTGGCCCTCAAATCAATCATTACTTACATTTTCACAGTAAAATTCCCAATGGTTAGTATTACCATTAAAAATTTTAATTATCATTAAAACTGTGGTTGATTAACGAGCTTTGAAAAACTCATCCAGCATCAACCGTAGCAGCAGATTCCCAAACACAAGTGTGCAGAGGTAACATGCAATGTGGGCTTGTTTTTCGTCACCAAAAACAGTGACGGCACTAAGTCTGGTGCAGTCGTATTTTGGTTTTTAATCTTTCTGACCACTGGCCACTATATTATAGTAAATGCAAAGTAACTTTTAGCTGAATATGTGATGTGGGAATGGGGGGAAAATGTCATGGTTTGTCTGTCAACTTCGCTAAAAGTTTGTTAATAATGTAAACTGAAGCTTTCAGTGTTACTGCCTCTTGACACGACACGCTGTCAGGGGTGAAGTGGAGAGGGCCCTTTTTTTGCATCTGCCTCAGAGTTAGCTGAATGCCCATTGGCTAAGAATGAATTCTGTGTATTTATATATTCTTGAAACAGAACAGTTTAGACCAGTTTCCTTCTTCTTTATGGATTTTCCAGCGTAACTATGATGTACCAGCATTATTTGTATTTGTTTGAAGCTTGGTAGATAGTTGAACTCTTAGGTGATGATATGGCTTTCATATGTGTACATAGGTATTGGCTATGTTATTATTTTATAATCCCTTGACAATATTGATAACCATGATAATTTTGGTCACTATAATCATGATATTACATTTTCTGACCGTTCAATTTCATTTCCAGGTGCAGTTTTTCAATTTTCAATTTGTACTACTGTATTCTTTCTTTAATTTATCAGAGGCCTGATTTTTAATAGTTAAAATTATAAGTTGAAAAAGATGGGACTCTTTTGTTGTGCATTTTCTCACGTGGTCTTCATGGGCGAATACCATATAGCCAGTGGCTCCTCGGTAAATTTCAGTTTGAGACCCCTGATTCAGTCTTTGCTGGAGGTCCTCCAGTTGAAATTCAGAAGGCCACTCAGTTCCCTTTCATTACAGAATGATGAAAACTTTGCTAACCATTCCTGTACTGTGGCCTGTACTACAAAGCGGGGTTACTGGCTTATTGGGGTAACTTGTCGGATTTAAGGTAGCACAGTTTAAATGGACTTCATATTCGTTCACTTACATTTTGCTCAGACTACCTTAAATCCGACAAGTTACCCCGATAAGTCAGTAACCCCGCTTCATAGTACAGGCCACAGGTGCTTTTCCCAAAGAGCTCAGCATAGTCAGGTCACAAGTACACTTGTGAAAGAATGTGACCATAAAGGCGCCCATCTTCACTTCCTCAAAATAATTTATATTCTAGTGAACAAAAACTCAATACTTCCACTGACTGGTTTACTGAAAGCAATAAGCATATACAACAAAACACAAGTTTTAGATCTTTCCCCAAAAAACCCCACGGCACATTTTTACAGACTCCTCCTACAATTGTTTCATACATGTATTTTATGGTGAACTTATCATTCACTCATATGCCTCGTTTTGTGATTTGTTTAGAAAAATCACAGGTAAAATTGCTCAAACCACAAGAGGGAGCTGTTTACTGTAGGCCAGGCTACTACTACATGAAAGATTCCAGATAACACAAAAGATGCCAAAGAAGAACTATTTTCTTTTTTAAAGCATTTTATTTTGAAGTACCATAGAAAACTTAAGTACCAGTCTAAGACAAATACAGCATTGGCATAAGCTGTTGATTTGTACACTGAGGAAATGCTGCGTTTGATGATAGACTGGGGACGGAACATAACCAAATGGATGACATCAGAATTGTGCGGACATTAAAGCCAGCAGAATGCTACAATCACACCAGACAGCCCCACAGTGCCCCCACCTCAGTGCTGCACTTCAGTGACAAGCTCTCCTCCAAATAGGATGAACAAAATTCTCAGCATGCATTTTCACCAGCCATTCACCTCCAATGATTTGCTTAATGATAATAAAAAGAGATACAGATATAGAGAGAGCGAGCATGCCGCACTTGCAGGGACCAAAGTCTTCAGGTCATGCTGTCGTCTCTGGTGATGCTGGCCATAGTTTCTCTCGAGTTTTTACTGAATCAAGTTACAAAGAACGAAAAAAAAAAGAGAAAAAAACGAGGACAAAGAAAACTGACTAAATGATTTTAAAAAGCACACAACCTACATATTACTTACGGTATAACACAAATAACACAAGCAAGTGGAGGAGATGGGACCTATGGACAGAGATCCCCCAGCACGCATACCTGGTCTCTCTCACATAACTAACATTGCTTTGTGGTAAGCGATTGCACCAAACACAAACATTGTCAGCAACTGACTACAGTACATGAATTGAAACTCGATAAAGATTAGCTTCGTAATTTAGTGCAAAGTCTAAATTATTGTCATTTGGCAGACTGATATTGGTGTGTAGCTGACGGGTGGGGCGATTATGGCCCTACACATTTTTCTTTTAGTTTCTGAATAAAGAAGACAGAATATCTGTCTTTGGAAAAGATTTCGACAGCTGCAGAATCCACATTTGATTACAAATGTATGTAAATTGGTACTGTCAAACTTCTGTCAATGAACACTACAAAAAAATTGCACTTTCAAAAAAGTCAAAGGAAACAGATATAAAATATCCAGCATTTCTATATAGTGCAGAACTCTAGTAGGTGATGAAGTTTAGATCTTTTGCTTTTCAAAGGGGTCATTTTGGACCCCGTAACTATCAACATTTGCGGTGGAAAGTTCTCATTTTAAAGCAATGCTAGATCCTAGAGTTCTATTGTCTTGAGGGAGCACTGTTTCACAAGTACAAAAACTAAAAGACTTGCGCAGTCTTAAAAACTTCAAGTTAAAAAATAAAAATAAGAAAATGGTTTTTAAACTATAGTCAAGTTTTTTGTTTTATCCTACTTCTATTCTCTCTAATAAAAAGACCGACAAATTTGTTTTTAAAGATTTTCTCTATTTGGTTAATTGGAAATTGTAAACAAGTATAAATGTATGGAAAGAAATAATATTTAAGCTAGCTTATTTAAAATAATCTGTCAGGTTATGATGAACAAGTAAACAAATGTACAAGTAAAGGAAGCAATTGGACGGCTTAAAAGAAAAAAAAAAAAAACTAAACAGGAAGCCAATCCAAACCCAGCATGGCTGCGATTCAGCCAATCTGACGTGTGGCTTCTCCCAGTCAGCAGAGCTCCTTGTCAGGTCAAACAGAAAGGAATAAAAGTAACAAAGCAACAGGCAGCCTGCACAGTTGAAGGGCGGCATCCCAGCCTGCAGGCCACCTGACATTTATAGGTTGTCTTTGTAGTGCATTCAGCAGATTTTCACACCTGTTCATCAGTCTCATCTTTCTCCCACGCACACATGCTCTCTAGTTCAAGCTAACTGCTGAGATAAAGCTATGAAGGCTGCCAAAGGGAGGAGACACTGACACAATGTACCTCCCGTCTTTATTTTATTCGTTTTCAGAAAACACCCCACCAGTTTCAAAATGGAAACTGTAAGACTTCCACAGCTTGGTTTAAACAAAAATGATCGGACTCCTAGAGACAGGCACGCACAGGGCAGATGAAGACGTCTCCTGGCTCGCTGCAGGACCAGTTTGTAAAATACCGGCATGGCGTCGGTCAGATGAGGCAGCACTTTGTCAGGTGATGCGACAGAGACCATTTCCTGCATAAGTCTCATCTCCATAAAATCTGCACAAAACACAGGCAGAGCTAAACAGCTACTCACAGTCTGAGATAATGTCGGTCACCTGTATTCAGGGTCACCCAACAGAAAAATACAACCTACATTTCATTAAATGCTATGCACAAAAAATACCCCAAAGTTCAGCACTCAGTGTGAATTTCTCTTAAACATCTCGTAAGATGTGACCTATTTGCTGTGATCAAAGGATTTTGTCCATTGGGCCAGACGATTTAAGAACAATTACAGACAGTCACAACACATCAATGCTGTGTTATGATTTCGGTATGTACAACCAACGCCTGCAACACCAAAACATCATCCTACTCTTTCCCTGAAAGCAAAACGCTTCAAGGGCCCGGTTCACATCCATGTGAAACTGTGTGCATGGCGACGTTCATCTTACCTCTAATAGTCTTCAAAACATTAACACTTAACCAATCCATTTGGCAGTATAATCATCCATGTTAATTAACTAGTATCTATTCACGCTTCTCGTTAATGTAAATTCAAAGCATCTGGATTTACTAAACCGTAGCATTCTTAAGTTTGACTTTCCGTCTATGCAAGTGGCATTTCAGAAACGACTATCATGTAATAGTATAAAATAAAACAGGAAGTGTAATGCATATCTAACACCATCTGTACTGTGCAGTCCTGCAGGGGGAACATCACGTACGGGAAGATTCCATTACTGCACGGAAGCCACAGAAATGGCTCACACTGCATACTGTAGATGGCGGCTCTTATTTTGCCCCGCAGTCAGCTCACTCCACACCAGGCTCAGAAAATCCCAGCTTACATCCTGCCCCGGAACAAAACTGTAAATACACTGTTATGGTACTCCATTAGGGTACTAAAAAGGCCTTCTGGGGTCGCTGTTACTCACATACCATAATCTACGGCTGATAGTGCGGCACTGCTTGTTTTGCGAGAGACAGAGGCCTGTTAAATTCCTGTGAAGTTTGGGGAAAATGGCTGCTGGCGTCCTGTAGGCCCTCACGCCAAATACTTTGAATGATCAGCTGTCTGTGCTACAGCCAGCCGTGTGCCTGGGTAAAGCACCAGCGAAGCAAGGCTTCAGCCCAGCGCGCATCAGCACCGGCGAAGCAAGGCTTCAGCCCAGCGCGCATCAGCACCGGCGAAGCAAGGCTTCAGCCCAGCGCGCATCAGCACCGGCGAAGCAAGGCTTCAGCCCAGCGCGCATCAGCACCAGCCTCAGGTACACAGAGACACACTTTTTGGGAATGAACTCCTCTCAGACACTTCAATTAATAAAGGAATTCATCGCTCTCCTGGCTCAGACAGGACCACAGGCGGCCAGCGGGCAGAACCGGACCGAGCGGGTGATGAGAAACGACAAATCCAACCTGCGGCCCCAAACGGGCTGCAGTCTCCCCCCACGTCTGCTATTTTTGGGTTTCAAATGATGGTGCTACTGTTGGTTACAAAATCCACACACAAGGACACTGTCCCTGTAAACTGACAGTGAGGAACCCCTTAAACTGGAAAATACAGCTCAAGGTCAGGCACCTCCTTCCTGTACATACACTTATATCCAAAACTATTTATGCATATTGTACAGATATACAGTTTAACAGTACTAGTAACAAGTGTTTAGATTATATCTCTGAAGGAGAAAATTCCATGCAGTCTTTAAAATGAAATCTCTCAGTTCACTATTTCCAAGCTTCCAACCGAGGAGCAGCCGGATTGCCACATAAATGTCCTTCATCTGGCTCATACTGATTTGATATGATGAATCTACAGCATCTTTCTAAAAAAAAAATGCAGGTGGCAATTTTTCCAGGGCTCCCCATGCAAACGAACATGCCCTACAGCTCTGTACATCAGATTGTGTCCAAAACAGGCGATTGGACGGAAAGCGGCTAGGAGGAGATGCACGGGGATTATTTAGCGAGACGGAATCGTCTCTCGGTGATGCTGATCACTAGGTCACACTCAGGCTAAAAAAGGCGAAATGAACAATTTCTTCATTCCGGCCACAGCCCAAACCAAGAAAAAAGTACATAATGTGATAAGAGGGGAAAAGATGGGGCAAACGTGTTTATCTATGACGTAAAGAAAAAAAGCAGTGAGAAAATGTAAATGCGTGACAGGCCAGAAGAGAGCCGGCAGCCCTTATTCCCCGGCTCCTTCCTGCCGCTGACCTTCTTGGCTCTCGCTTTCAGAAGACAAGCCTGAATGAACCCCTCTATCTGCCACCTTCTATGGCAGCTATGTAAAGAGAGCGTCTGTCCCTCCGAAATGGAAGCGCATACGAGCACTGCATGTTCCTAAAGCACCGATTCCACTCTACTGTCTGGTCCCAAGTGTTCAGCCTAGCCAGGCACGGGAACCGCTTAAAACCACAAAGGAGAAAAACACTTTCAAAGAACCGAAGAACCTAAGAAGCACTTAAAATATAGGCAAGAGGGCTGATTGTTAACATGTTTAACGGGTTAACACTGAAATAACTCAAGGCTACTTTATACAGTACAGTACACTTCAGTATCCAGTCCTCCTTGATATGAGTCATGGGACCTAATCTGAGATTTGAGTATAAAAGGGATGAACATCAAAAGCGTGAGTCTTTGGCCCCTCAGCTGCATTCATCTGGGATGCTGGGTGAGGGCAGGATAGGCCAGGGTCACATTCAGCGAGTCATTGTGCTGGACCAGCGAGGTGTCCCTGTAGTGCAGGACCAGGGCCTTGAGGGAACCGTACAGGTTGTAGGGCTCCGCAAATCCGTACCCCGTGGCCGTCTTGAAAATCACACAGTGTTTGACGTCTCCGTCCACGCTACAGCCAGACACACAGAAATTAAAGAAGCGAGTCAGTAAGGAAACACAAACCTGACACAGCGCTGCTGAACTCTCCAATCTGATTGGTCAGAAGAGCGGTGATTGACCTATGACCTCACATGAAGTGCCAGCCAGGTAAATCACAGTAATAAATCAAAGCATTATTTTAACTATTAATTCTAACTACTTAAAACTAACTACTTAGAATTTCAGATGTAGAACACAATTTAAAATTAAACTAAATAGAAATGTTTGATCATTGGCAGACAAAATTAGTTTGTTATTAATAAATGTGTTTTTGGCTTGTAAATGTGAAAATATTGTCTTTATGTATAAATGTGTAGTTAGTGTGCAATAAGCCGGCCGATGCCCCGTACATCAGATATGATCCATTTTTTTTTTTTTTTTTTTTTTTTACAGCAAATAGACGTTTTTTAGATAAAAGGCAGGATGCTGTGGGCTTTAGAGAGGTACATGTGGGGGGTGTAGAGGCAGGGGGTGCAGAAGCACCTGGACTTTTACCTGAACAGCTGAAGGTTCCCCCCTTATAACTGCCGATCACACAAAATTTACTTGCCCACCCCCGGTGCCAAAATTGATTTAGGGGACTTACACCACGGAGCAGGCAAAGGCGCCCTTCTGTGTCTGGCTGTCGCGGATCAAGAAGGTTCCATCCCGCTTGCCCGTGAGCAGCTCCTCGGCCTGGACGCGCTTCAAGTCCCCCACGTACCAGGTGCGCTCGTCATGATGTGGGAGGTCTTCCTCGTCGTCCATCAGTGAGGAATGGCTGGGTGCAGGAAAGGAAAGGAGAGGATCTCCGAGGTGACGACCGCTTAAGCTGCACGAGTGGCATATATGAGGGGCTCACACCCCAGGCACAATAATTACATGAGAACATCAAACCGTCAGTTTCTATAGCAATTTCACATTACCAAAAATCTCAAAATGCTTCACAGTCAAAGCTAGTTTACTGCAATCCTTGCAGTCAACAAACCAACACAACTGCACAGATGAGTTTTAAGGTCTTTTCAAAAATAAATTCCAGGATCCAACTAGTCTGAAACTGGAAATTGGAAGGTTGCTCCACAATCAGAGCACAGAGAAGCAAAATGACCCAGACTAGACTGTCCGGACTCTGAAGGACAAGTGGAGCTGAAAAGAGATCAGTAAGTGGGGGCCTTTGCCATGGAGAGACTTGAAAATTAGCAGGAGAACTTTGTATTCCCACTGTAGAGCCAAGACTGCAGTGATGTGGTTTGAGTTTTCTAACCCTAACCCTGGGGAGGCCACACTACAACGTCAGTATGCGGTGGCGTAAACACATACATAAGCCTTTCAGCGTGTAAAAAGCACTGAAGACCTTAACCAGGAGAAATTAAGTGAAAGTTCACAGTCAGCGGAAAACCCAAGCGAGACCTCAAACTTCACACTAAGATCAATGATCACATTGCCAACAACAGTGAGTCTGAGGTACTGGAAGGGAAGAGATGATCTGGGCTTCCAAATAACGTGGCTTCTGACTGTCATCAACATGTAGAGCAGAATGGCGTTACGACTCATCCAACACCAGATCTCACTCAAGCAGGTTATGACAGTTTAGTCAGGTCTGGTGTTGATGTGTTTCTCTCTGAGCAAATGAGTGGAGCCCACCACTGACCGCTGAGGGACACTGCAGGCAGGAGGTGACACACCAGATCTATGTTCCATAGAAAGAAACTGCCGTCTATAAGAGAGGTAAGAGGAATAGCACCCAAACCCGTGTCTGATAAACGAATGTAACCCCTTAATCTTTGCAAGAGGATATTATGAGAAGGGTGAAGATGGCAGGAGACCCAGATCCGCAGCCGTAACAGCTAATTGTGAGTAACTCTGACCAGGATGGGTTCTGTACCAGAATGGGTCTAATGTCTGACTGGAACCTTTCAGAGCGATTGTGGGAGTTTAAGCCTAAGGAAAGAATCGGGGCTATAAGCAGATCCACCCCTGCCCAGCGCCTCTCCCCATGGGCAACTCCACAATGGAACAGAGTCTAGCCCCTCTCCAGGAGTTTGGCTCCAGAGCCTGAGTCGCGCGTTGAGGTGAGCCTGACTATATCTAGTCGGTATCTCTCAACTTTCCGCACCTGCTCAGACTCCTTTCCCACCAGTCAGGTTACATTCCATGTGCCTACAGCCAGATTTGGTCAGGGTGGATCCACGTAACACTTTCAGGCTACGCCTAGCCGAGCCCCATGGGTAGAGACCTGGCCACCGGGCGCTCGCCAATGGGCTCCCTCCCCAAGTCTGTAAACCCCAAAATATAAATACACTTAATTTTACTAAATAGAGCAAACTTTAAACTGTCTTCAGTTTAAAAGTTCAACTAAAATTGTAGTTGTTGTAACTTCTAATGCAATTTTCAGCTTGTTAAACTGAATATTTTTGCCGAAGTACAACTTACTAGTGGATTAAGTTACCTAAAGCTCAGTACTCAGTACGAGTTTTGACGCTGATGTGCGTGATGTCATTAAGTGTGTCTCAGTGAGCATGCGTTGGTACAACATGGGAAGAATGGTCGTTGAATAAGAATCTAGTGAATCAAAGAGTACTTTGTTTAGCATTAGTAAGTGAAGCCTGTTTACCTTGGCATTCTGTGATGGTTGAGTTTTAATATCTGAAAGGGATCGGCCATTACAGAAATAATGCTATTTTAAGTTATGGACTGAATGCTATATTGAGTTATTCCAAATGTTTTATTAATATCAGTGAGATGCAATTGAATATGCTGCAAAAAATGTTACATTTCAGGAAAACAGGGACAGCTGCCAAGCTGCTTCATGGACGCCTGCTGACGCTTCCGTTACAGCTGTAATTTTACAGTTCTTGAAACTGATAAAGAAAGATATGTGCAAGAATATGTATATGATGCATCACATCACCCTTAAATCTGTGAATTGTTTAAAACTGTAGCATAACCATGGAAAATGCAAATGTTAAGTCCTCCATCCTGAGCATTTGATCTGATTCAAATGCCAGGGGATGCTGCAAACAGTAAGGAAAAGTCCAGCCTTAAAGAAGGTTATGTTCTTACATAGTCTCTTGCACCATATATGTGGATATCTTGTATTTTTATTAAAGTATTATTGTTGACTACACATTTGTATGATGTTAAATAAAGTAAATGATGGATAAATCAAACTTCTGACTGACAATAGTGAATGCCTTTGAGTTGTATGTTAACATGTAATAGGCAGCGTTTTTAAGTTACATTAACTTAATTTGATATCTGAATAAAATCTTAATTTACACTAATTACTAAAATAATTTGGTACACAAAAGTAATATAATTAACCTCACTTAAATAGCACAGGTAACACTAAAAAAATGTATCATTTGATAAAAAAGATTAATAAAATAAAATAAAAAAACATTATTTGAAGTTCTTTAACAATTTTTTGGGACAACTCGTTGCCTCAATTTGTTTGAGTCTGCTAACTTATTAGGGTTTACAGTGTCAGAAATAAATTAGATGCATTCAGAATAACATTGTATCCTCCGGACGGCCCCAAAATCTCCTCCCTCCATCTAATCCCTACTCCCCCCACACTCCCCAGCCTCTACCTCCACCCCCACCTACCACCCTCCCCACCTCTCCAATAAAATCTTTATGAAAAGGCCAACTTTGTGTGACTTGTCTCAATGTAATCAGGTTCACCAGATCTGTGTCTGTGGTTGTCCTTTCATGTGCTACCACTATGAGGCGCTGCTTCAATTTTGGTGTGATTTGTCTCGAATTTTGTTCAGGATCTTCACCAGTGCAAATTGTCTGCAAAGTCTGAAAAATATCCGTCAAATATTTTTGGAGTTATCACAGTAACGGCGGCGGACCAGTCCCAAAACCATAGGTGTTCCCCATCTGGTCAATATACTACCACCCTACAGAGGCAAAACAGTGAAACTAAGAAAAGTGAATTCATAGTTTTTTGACCGTATAAATAGCAGGAGCTTAGCTGAACCAAGATATTTTGTTGCAAGATAGAATACAAAACATGGCCTAAAAGACCCAATTTCTGTCCTAACTTTTTGATAAAACATGGAGTTACAGTGTTTTACCTCTGCATGGTATATACTCCCTATGAGATTCTAATCTAGCCAATGCTATGGAGTTGCACCCTCACCACCAAACTACAATGTGATGACAGAACAGTCCCGTTATACATTTAAAAAGCTTAAATCGTGACCTCTCTTACTATCCACTTTCAACCCTCACATTCACAGAATTCTGCACACTTACCCTTCTGTGTCATTCTTCATACCCAACCACTCCTGGATCTTCCTTTGCCTGGTTCCCTTCTGCGTGAGCCATCTGCAAACCAAGGGACCAGGTCATTAAGCGCCTGACATACACCTGGCACTCACTCCCCACCGGGGCATCTGCTGGCTCCATGTCACTCAGCAGCGTGGTTCTGACTTACACTATGTACTGGTCTCGGAGTTTCCTCAGCTGCATGAGGTCAGGCTTCAGGCTGTTCATTCGCTTGTCAATCTCACGGTTATCAGACACTTGTTTCTTCAAATCCTGCTCAAGCTTGCTCTTACTGTCATGAATCTCTGCCACCCTGGACCTCAGCTTCTCAGAATTGCTTTGGATTCTGAGGACATAAAGCAAAGAAGGTCTCCTCAACTTTGCTCAGTAGACAAGCTGGAATAGGTAAAGACTGGGGATTCATAAAGTGTGACAGCACACATCAGCCTAGGACTGGGTGACACACCGCTGGATCTCTTTGTCGTTGCCCTCCTTGGTGAATTTCTCCATATACTCCTTGCTGTGGCGTTTCTGTGTCTCGCACTGCTCCTCAAAGATCTTGATGGTCTCATTAAAAGCCTCAATGGCCGTGCGCTTCATCTGCAGCTCCTACACATACAAGGTACAGCCGTCGGGTTTAGTCTGTTTTTTTGTACAGTGTTTATTTCTGTGTAGTGCAACTGACATCACATTATCTTTTTAGGTATATTAAAATGATGTCATTTGTTGGTTCAGTAGATAGTCAAAAATATCAATAACAAAATTTTAGGATTAAATAACAGTAAACTAGATTAAAAGTTTTAACTAGATTAAACTGTATTGTATGTGACTTATAATAATCCATTTGCATGAGATTTGAATTTTATGCTCAATTTTAATTTGTTTTGTCTGTAACTCTTGCTTTGATTAAATAATTTTTTGAAAAAATAAATGGTAATATAACAAACCTGATTAACTACTCAGAGGCAAAATCTACAAGTTTACACAGTTGTATAATTTGAGTGTGTTGTCAAACTAATTTTAAAAATGAGAGAAAATGGACATGTTACGGAAATGAGTTCCTGAGAATGACCCCTCTGCGAATGCTTAGGGTTAGTGTTAGGGTTACCTGGGATGAGCGCATGTACTCCTCGTACAGGACGTCATACTCCCGGCTCTTCTCCTGATACTGTTCGTGGTAGACCTTTAGCTGCTCACCGACAGCTTCGATGCTGTCCTCCTTCACGAGCTGTTCCTTTGGAAGGAGAAACGCAATACCCAACATATTACAGGTACTCCACACACCATGTATATATATATACACACACACACACACACACACACACACACACACACACACACACACACACACACACACACACAC